>CAHIKZ030003108.1:3217500-3260000 GCA_903632075.3 Acanthosepion pharaonis | reverse complement strand
CCTCCTCCTCCTCCGTCAAGCATGCATACACACACTCACCAATGCAATTCCTCTATTACTTCGGAGATTGTGAACACACACTCACGTACAATGAAAACTTCCCTATCATCGTTAACTGTAATGCGATTTTTCCGTAGTCGGTGGGGAATAACTTACATCTCTGGCTTCGATATTCTTATTTCTTGGCCAAAAACAGAAGAGTATTAAATAAACGAAAAGAGACTCCAAAAATGTTCCTTGATTTCCGCCTGAAACAGCCATTATGTTAAATAAAACTAACAAATAAATAAAAAGGCTGATAAGGATAGTTTTGTGTAACTTCTCAGAACAGACGTGCAGGGACTTTCCTTGAAGGTACACTTCAATTATAGCATATTTATAAAATGGTCCCCGGAAACGTTAACACACACACACACACACACACACACACACACACACACACACACACACACACACACACATACACATACATACACACACACACACACACACACACACAAAAGAAAAAAAAACCTATAAAATAGAATGAAATGATTCCGTGACAACTATAAAAGAAATAAAAAGCAAAATGAATGTCAATAGAATAAAGAAGTAGTATTCGTTTTGGGCTGATTTCATTCAGTTGTTTGTCTGTCAATTCGTTGATGTAAGTATCCGATCTGTTGGCGAATACAGAGAAGGAATCTGATAGTCGAAATTCCTGACAGCCACAAGAGTTGTCTTTATTGGTACAGATATACAGACATGAATTAATGTATGCCTGAATATCTGCACATCTATCTATCTATCTATCTATCTATCTATCTATCTATCTATCTATCTATCTATCTATCTATCTCGGCCTGTTCATATCTATCTATCTATCTATCTATCTATCTATCTATCTATCTATCTATCTATCTATCTCGGCCTGTTCATATCTATCTATCTATCTATCTATCTATCTATCTATCTATCTATCTATCTATCTATCTCAATGTTCATATCTATCTATCTATCTATCTATCTATCTATCTATCTATCTATCTATCTATCTATCTATCTCGGCCTGTTCATATCTATCTATCTATCTATATATATATCTATCATAAAGAGATTAAAAAAGAGGGTAAAAAAGCAAAATAACATATTAAATACAAAATAAAATATTAAAATTGGTAGTATTTAATTGATTATTTTAATTGTAACAGAAAACACATTTTGAAAATATTTTCTAAATAAATATTTACAAATTTACTCGCATTGATGAGGAGTTCTGTTAGTGCTTTTTTTAAAAAAAAAAGCATAATTGTATTATTTGAGTCTGTTAATTAATATCAACAGACTACAGCCACTGGTTATTATTTATTGTGGGGTAATTCTATTAGTATAAAGGTTTTCATAATATCCCTTTAGGAATTTTGAAAAGGTCAATTCTTTTTCATTGATATCTTTTTATCTATATAATTTCATCAAGTAGCACCAAAAGAAGCCATCAGATATTTTTTTTTATAATTTATGATAGCACCTGCAACACAGAAATTCGAATTCCGATTGCCATAGTCACAGTAGCGATGGCCAGACTAGATACGACATGGAAGAAGAATATGAGTTTCCAGACCAAAGTTCAAATTCTACAAATCGCTGCTCATATCCAACCTCATCTATTCGGACACTATCAGTTGAGACAGGATCCAGGCGTTTGAGAAAGTTCCTCCGCATCTCCCAAAAAACCAATGACTCTGTACGGATCAAGGTCAAAAGTTTCATTGGCCGACAGGAATCACTCCTAGCCACTATTTCTATGCCCTAGAAATATCAACTTTCTTTCTGATGTTAAATATAATTGTCCTTTTTGTTTCCATTTTCTCTAAAACTTTACCATTGCTCACATGTTCAGTCCATGTTATTCTCAGCATCTTTCTGTAGAACCACATTTCCATAGTCTTCAATCTTTTCTTCATCTGTGAAGAGATCGTTCAGCATTCACTGCCATATACAACGACTGATATTACCTAACAGTTCACTACTCTTCTTTGTTTGTAACGAATTTTTTCTCTTTCTTAATATTTTGCTTATTTGATTTTTGGTATCTCCAATTTTTAATTTATATGTTAGGCTGTTTCTTTTGATAACAACCTTGCATTCCATCTCTTCTCTGTCCCTCTTCCTTTCAATCTGTCCTGTGATGATCAATTTTTCCAAGCCTTCTTTCCTCATTATGTCCCCAAGAAATTTCTCTTCCTGACGTTAAGTATAATTATCATTTTGTTTCAACGTTCTCTAAGCCTTCATCGTTTATCACCTGTTTGGTCCATGGTATCCTCAGCATCTTTCTGTAGAACCACATTTCTGATTCTTCGAATCACTTCTTCGTCTGTGAAGAGATCGTCCAGCATTCAAGGCCATATAGGAGGACTGATATTACGTAACAGTTCAGTATTCTTTTTGTTTGTAACAAAATTTTTCTCTTTCTTAATATTTTGCTTAGTTTTTGGAAGGCATCTTTCCCTATTCCAATTCGCCTTTGAATTCTGGTGTCGCACTTTCCGTCCTCTGTTAAAATAATTCCCAGATAATTAAATTGTTGTACTTGTTTGATTTTGGCATCTCCGATTTAGAATTCGCATCTTGATATGTTCTTTTTTCTGACAACCATACATTCTGTCTTCTTCCAATTGACGTTTAGTCCTTTCTTCTTGCTTTCCTACCTTCTGTGGGTATTCCTGTAGATTCTTTTCTGTGTCTGCTAACAGCACTGTCGTTTGCATAACTTATGTTGTTAAGATCTTGACCACCAATAATGAATCCTGGTATGACTTCTTATTCTCTCAGGATCACCTTATTGTAAAGGCGCAATAAGTCCGGTAAGAAGATACATCCTTGCATTACACCGCTTTCTATTTGTCTGTATTTACTCAATTCATTTTCTGTCAATATGCAGGCGGTTTGTTTTGCATAATTCTAATATCCTTAATAATTGGTTGCTTAAAGTTCTTAATTTTAATTTTGCATTCTTACTAAATAGTGAAACAAAGAAAAAGATTTATATTACGGCCATTACATGAACATATAAACACACAAAAACAATTTTAACTGTCCATGTTGATGACGTCTGTTGTATAGCGATGAGTAGGGGGGCTCGTCTTGCAAAACCATTGACAGGGTAATGTACTGTGTTCTTCTTTAGTGCTTAACTATTATGGCCTTGTATACAGAGTTATTAAAAAAATGAACCGATTTCATTACGCAATATTTTAATAAGGAAAAGGAATAGAAAATTCTAGCCAAATCACAAGTATTTTATTCACAACTAGCAGTAGAGACCGGCGTTGCCCAGGGATGTAACAGTAAGAGATAGATCAAGTATCGACCATCATAAAGACTGAAAATTAAAATTGACAAAGATTATTGTTTGTTGACAGACACGCATGTCTTAATTAGGTTTTTTTGTTTAGTTTTGTTTTGTTTGTGTTTTTTTTTTTTTTTTTTTTTTACGAATTGGTCAAACCCAAACTCAAACAAAAACATTGTTTTCAATCGTTATTAGTCTATCGATTGAATAGACTTTTATTATAAACAATTGTCTTCTAAATGGAATTTTTAAAGCATTTTGAATGTAAAAATAAAGAAAAAAGTGTGCAAGACAATAAGAAACACTACCTGCCAAAAAAGTGATGTTTTGTTGAAATCGGTTGAAAAATGTAGGAAATCCGATCCCATATATAAATGAACACACACACACACACAAACAACCTGGGTTTTATAAGTATAACTCGATATGAGTTGTCCCCCTTTCATTCTGGCGAGTGATGCCTCTTAATCGTGTTTTCAAATTGATTTTGTGCAAAAACAATTGTATTTTTCCAATTTGGGGCGCTGTCAGAACGACCGCAAGGTAAATTTACGTAGTCCTGTGAAGTTTTGTTGAAATCAGTTGAAAAATTTAGGAAATCCAATCCAATATATAAACGAACAGACACACACACACACACACACACACACACACACACACACACACAATCTGCGTTTTATAATAAGTAAGATTAACTTTTATTTCCTGTCTTAAGTGTTCAATGTGAATACCTCCTGCAGCACAGGCAACATGAATGCGATAAGAGAATTCCTCCCAGACTCGTATCAGTATAATACGATCCACTGTGTTGATCGCTGTTGTTATTTGATTTTTAAGGTCATTGAGGTTAGTGGGTAGCGGTGGAACATAAACGCCATCTTTTACGTATCCCCACAAGAAAAAAAAAATCACACACGGTGAGGTCTGGGGATCTCGCAAGCCATGCATAAAGAGTAAGGTCTTGGTAAGTGCCTGAATGATGCATAGTTTGTAAGATTTCGAATGTAGACGTCTTCTTAGCACACGGCAGATAATGGATTGAGAAATCGCCAGCTCACGGCTAGCTCGATTCGTAGACGTCTGTGGACTCCCCTCAAAAGTAGCACGGATACTCGCCACTTGTTTTCCCGAAACTCGTGGTCGTCCTGGACTTTTTCCTTTACAAGGACACCCACTCTCTTGAAACTGCTTAAACCACCGTCGAATATTCTTAGAAGAGGGCGGATTAATGTCGAATTGCCTTCGAAAAGCACGCTGCACCATGAAAACTGTATTTGTTTTCGCGAACTCGAGAACGCAGAACGCCTTTTGCTGAGGACTCACTATTCAAGGGGTAAACAAACAACTGAACGTTGCCGGAGATACGACGCGACTACAGCGCCCCTGTGACAGTCATTCAAAACTTAGAAAAATCCTCTTTTAAATGGTCACGGACTCATTTCATGGCGATGTTTGAGAACTAAAGCAATACGTCATGAAATCGGTTCGTTCTTTTTTAATAACCCTGTATATCTTCAACAAGTCACGTTGATAGGCAATACAAAGCAGAAAATTTTCTGTTCAAGGCAAAACTTGTAGATAAATGAGATGAAATAAAGTAAAATTTACGATGACACATGATTGAAATATTCGATATTGGGTTGATCAAATGATTCATGCGGTTGCTTATAGGTAAAGTAATGCACATCTACGTATTTTCGTATGAAGCTTATTGCTTCTGATGTACATTGTTTTTATTTTAAAAAAAAACACCACATCTACCATTATATTCCATTCTCTTTTATGTCCTTTAAAACAGAATCATAATTCCATCATCCCAGAATTGGTTATCTTTCATAACAAGGAACCAATCTCGGTGTCTTTTCAAGAAATTATGTTTTTTTGCTTTTCAATAAGAGAATTCTGTGAGGACAATAATAAATGGTCATATGACGGTGCAACATCTGGGGAATAAAACAGAGGACTGAAAACATTCCAGTCAAGTTCTAACAACCTTTACCTGTTCATTGGAGAAACATGCAGTCTAGCATAATTCTAATAGACTATTGAACCTCTTATCTGAACTAATTCCAGAAACTAATTCCAGAAATTAATTCCAGAAACTGATTCCAGAAACTGAGTGTGACTTTCAAACTGTCTAATTTGGGACATTTTATTTGTTCTCCAGTTTCACAATTTTGACCTTCTTTTGTTCCAAACAATACCAAGATGTAGACAAAGGAATTCTGCCTGCCACACAGATACTATATTGCTTTTTGAACATATATATATATATATATATATATATATATATATATATATATATATATATATATACGTGTGTGTGCCCTTTGTTCAATATATATATATATATGTGTGTGTGTGTGTGTGTGTGTGTGTGTGTGTGTGTGTGTGTGTGTGTGTGTGTTTGTTTCAATATAAGATGCATTTTGGCTTGTGTTTCTCTCTGGTGAGTTCAAGTCGAATGCTGAGAGTTTCGTCGGGGTATGAACGCAAAACGCCGTTGGATAAACAAACAAACGATTTAATTTAACTTCACAATAAGCAAGTTTGTCTCTAAAATATCAACAGCTGGGGTTGTTGCTCGTATGTTTCACGGTTCAGTTAGAGGGATTGTGTCTGAAATTCCAATAGCAGTTAGCAGTCAGTCGGATATTGAACACGAAACCTGGGGTTCAATCTTCGCATTGGCTAAAGATTCGGCGGGGGGACACTGGAAACCGACTACAATTGTCGTACTGACTTCTAATCAATCACCAGGTTTGTTTTCTTTGCCCTTTTTTGTCCGATTTTCTCGAAGTTTTATTTCCTGGATTTTCTGGTCATTGGTTTGTCATACTTAATAATGAATGAAGCATTTTATTTATTTACTTGTTTAAAAAGACACACTCCGTGCGGGTTTTTAAGATAGCTCCTGTGGAGGGCTAATTCGACCTCTGGCCCAAAATGAAAGGGACCTCTGGCCCAAACATAAAAACAGCAATGATAATTTTGAAGAAATAACCTCAGTTCACTACATGGAACTTCAAAACCTCACTTAATCTCTGATTTGAGTTATAATTCCAATTTTCGGATTTGGGCCGAAAATTGTGTTCTTCAAATCGCAAACTCCGTGCACCTTCAATCGTGTTGAGTTCTTCAAATCAAAAACTCTGCGGAACTTCAATCGAGTTGAGTTCTTCAAATCAAAAACTCCGCGGAACTTCAATCGAGTTGAGTTCTTCAAATCAAAATCTTCAAAACATCACGTCATGAAACCTGTCACTTTAACTCTGATTCCTTGGATTTTTGAAGAAATAAAATTGATTTCCTTCCGCTATTCACAAAGATTTGGAGACATTTTAAAATTAATTTGCAAACAAAAACTCTTAAATTCACATATTTTTTTTGCGTTACATTAAACTCAATATAAATGAAAAACATTATTTTTGACTGTTCCCTCCTCATTCGGACCCAAATCCTAATCCTGGATGTTCAAGTACCAGATGAACAGCATATTTTCAATCCAGGGATCATCTTGATTCCAAAAAGATATATACAGGGTGAGATAGGTAAATTGTCGATATGTTATATTTTTAATTTCGCTCATGTGCGTTGTTTCTTTTTGATTTTGTCGATTGCACAGTATATTAGAGTCAGTTGGGCACCTTCTGTGAGAAAAAGAACATCATGACGCAATTCACTCCGCCAGAAATTTGGAAACGGTATGCTGTATTTCTTGGCATTCGCGCCAATACGATCACTTCCAAGTGTTTGGGTGTCAATATGAGGACAGTGCAGAAGATTCGGAAAGAGTTGGATGATATATCGAGTCAACATCATGGTGTTTGGAGTGATCTCTAGTGATGGCGACGTTATGCCCCCATTCATCTTTCTACAGGGTCTCAGACTCAACACAGAGGCCAACATCAAGCCCAACGAGGAGGTAGTACTGCATTGGATCAAGAAGGTCGCTGCTGGAAGACCCCATGCCTAACAACAGGACACTGCAACATGCCACAAGCAGGAGAACCCTGTCAGACAATTTCTACCACCACACCGCCCCTTACATCTGACCACCTAAATCCCCAGTTTTGCAACACCTTTGATTATTGTGTGAGACGCAGTTGAGCGAAAGACTAACAAAACTCCTGAAAGATGAATTGAAGGCAAGGATTATGGCAGCATTCACCAACTTAAACCAGGAGACCGTCTAGAAGAGATGTAGGAGATTCCGATGTCATCTGGAGGCCGTGGTTGAAGCCAATGACGATTTTATTGAATAAATTTACCCTTAATATTTTTGTGTAATTTGGGTAAATATATCTGTTAAAATGGGATGTCAGTGTTATTTTCATTTTTGCATAATTTAGACGAAAATTTATCCATCACACCTTACATCTATGGAAAGCAAGTGTATCCCAAGTTAGAGGGGTTTCAGAAACACGGGCGATAGAATTTACCGCTATTTATTTATTTAGGTATATATATATATATATGTGTGTGTGTGTGTGTGTGTGTGTGTGTGTGTGTGTGTGTGTGTGTGAAGAAAGAAAGAAAGAAAGAAAGAAAGAAAGAAAGAAAGAAAGAAAGAAAGGAAGAAAGAAAAGAAAGAAAGAAAGAAAGAACTTGAATTTTTAATAGTTGCCTTCTCTTCCGGACACAAATCTCAGTGCTGGATGTTCAAACACCAGATGACGTACATATTTGCAATCCCGGGATCACCCTGATTCTAAAAAGGTATGATATGTCTATATGTAGAGCAACTGTGGCCCAAGTTAGAGGGGTTTTCAGATACATGCATGGACAGACAGAATTTGGCGTTTATTTATTTAGGTTTATTTTGTCTATTTGTAAATGGTATCAATAGTGGCTTCACAACTAATGCTTATCAACTTGTACTTCAGATGCCCGGGTATCATTTCTACTTCAGACTTTGTATATCTGACGGATCACCGGTTCATATCAAAGGGATAGTTTTCAAGATGAGACAGGGATTTTATCTGTTGGATAATGTGACTGATAACCAACAAAGTCAAAGGAGGTTATAATGCTTATATATATAAGATATATTTGAGCAGCATGCATCCGTCCAAATATTTTTTGTTAAATTCAGCCGACAACGTCTATCTGTTTGACTATCTTATTGTATTTTTGCAACTGTCGAACACACACACAAACATGTATATACATATATTTTTCTGGTTATACGTTATTTTTATAGAGACAAATATCTAAGTAAATGCTCTGTTTATAATAAACAATATTAACAGCATTTACCGGCCTGAATGTTGGAGAAATCTCAAAGAAAATATGTGCCCTCCGACAGGAATCGAACCTGTATCCTACATGGAACTGTCATATAGCCTGTCTTTTATGTCTCGTAGTTCATTGATTATTGTAAGAGCACGATAAGTAAGCATTGGGTTCGCAATTTCCGCAGGCACAAATAAAAGAACGTATCGTCAGTTATGCGCCATGCGTGATACACGCGACCATGTATCTTTCGATACCTGACTGACGAGGCAGATTTTTTCCCGTAGTAGGCCGCCATTTCTTTCAGCGGTAGACCAGCTGCCAATCCTCTTCTCCCCACCATCTCCTCCATCATAGCTGGCAGGAGAAGAGGATTCATACCTTTCCCAAGGGTATTAGCACGTAAGTAAATGTAATGGATTCGACTGGAATTCGAACTCGGCTCTTCGATTCCTCAATCCGAGTCGCTATCCATTACTCCACCGTAAGAGAACTTAAATTAGTCAATTTCGTCTTTTCTTTCTTTTTCTCTTTTTTTTTTTTAAGCCAATCACCCCAAGCAAGGCGGGGTTGCCATTAGCACACAAGGGGTTACTGAGAGTGAGAGTAAGAGTAAAGATGAGTGTTTGGGAAAAGGATAACGAGAAGGACAGGGATCAAGGTCAAAGCATCAGAAGATGTCGATTGACATTACATTTGAATATTTGAAGATTAAAGCTATCAGAGAAGCAAGTGATAGGAAGGTTGTCCACTGACAGGAGGTGCGAGATAAGAAGCTGTTGGAGTAGAAGAGATGGCTACATTTAGCCGTTTTGACAGTGAAAGAGTGGAACTGTGATGCCAACCTAGTAGCACGCTTAAATTCATGCAGTTTGGGAACCAGTGAAAGTAGCTCGTCGGAACAGTTACGATGAGAATACTTGTAGAAAAGACAGAGAGAAGCCACAGCACGTCTGTGAGATAGCGACTGTAGACAGGATGCCAGGTCAGGACCAACCACGCTGCATATCCGTCTCTGGATTTTGTCGAGGGCCTCGAGATAAACAGCAAGAGCACCAGACCATATATGGCAGCAGTATTTCATGAAGGGACGCCTCTACTAAAAACACTGCAGAGCTTTTTATTATGTATTATATGATGTCTCTGTCGTTGCAATTAATAGTATTATATAGAACTAAATGCGCATTAACCGCTTCTTTTATTGTGGAAAACAGTTTATTTTATTTGACACACCAACAGGTACACGACGCACATGTATGTCTTGTGGCATATTGTTTATTGCTTCAGACACACATGTACGTCCATTCTACGGTTTTATTTAAGGCAACGCAAATAACTCGGTCTTTGCCCTTTGGCAATTAGCATTTAGCTTAACTGTATGTTATGAGAGACAGAAGTAAACGTGTTAATAATATAGCAATTATAATTAATATTCTCTTGTGTAATTGAAGAGATAGCTTATTTAAAGTTTCATTACTTTCATCAGGAAGTCACACATGCCACAGTTCGGACATTTTTGTCTTAATTCCTCTTGAAAACAGCAATTATAAAAAAAGAATTTCCTGGCTATTTCATTGCCTCCTGCTTATCCCAAATTTCCAAACATCCTGCCTCTTCAAGATTTTCTTTATCCATACTTTGTAATTACGACCCAGAGAATATCATCGTCATTTTTTTTAATCCAATTCACCCCAAGCAAGGCGATAACGCCACTAAGATGCAAGGAAATACTGGAATCGAAAGAGAGAGAAAAGACTTTAGAAACAAAGCGGAAACACAAAAATAATATGAATTTCAGAGTTTAGGCGGAGACGTTAAAAATACAGAGTTGAAGTAGAATTTAGAAGGAATAGAATAAATGTCGAAGTATTTACAAAATCACCCAAGAACTTTGTTTGCTAATCGAATATCGATTACCTTGAATTATGATGTTCGGAATCACATTTATCCTACGAATATATATATATATATATATATATATATATATATATATATATATATATATATTCGTACAATTGGAATTAAGATACCATTAGTTAATGACCATTTTCACCTGTTAATTTTAAATTTTAAATTCGCAGAATTTTTCAAACTATTTATGGTGTCATTTTGTTTAAATAATGGTATCTGAATTCCAATTGTACGAAAAAAAATTCCTCTGTTTAATGAAAATAAACATTGAGCGCTTTTTGTGAGCCAGTTTTAACATTTAATATTTAAAATTCTATATTGTGATAATATGACTCGCTTGGATTATACTAACGAATTACTACCTATATATATATATATATATATATATATATATATATATATATATATATATATATATGAACTCTCCCGTCGTATTCGACGTATGAGGGCCAAGCAGCTCAGTTCCTAGGAACCGGCAGCCCAGACACAAGCATATATGATTTGATTATAGTGGTGAAGACTTTGTGCAGAAGCATCTACACTTTTTGAAGGGCCGAATACAGAGACCTGGTGCACTATGTGCCACAAGGTCCGCAGGTTTTGAATTCGGAGTTGTCCTTCTCCTAGACCAGTTGCCATAGAACCCTGCTATTTACCCATAGCTGGAGGGAGAAGATGATTAATAACTTTCCCAAGGGTATTAGCACGTAAGTGAATGTAATGGATTTGACTGGAATTCGAACTCGGCTCTCCGATTCCTTAATCCGAGCCGCTATCCACTACTCCACCGTGCCTATGTCTGTATGTATGTATGTGTGTGTGATGAAAATATAGTTTTAAGGTATGAAATATTTATAGGTAAAAGTGCTCAATATCAGGAATTGAGCGTATGTAAATATCAAATATAAAAGTGGACAGTGAGGTTAACACCAAGCAGCAAGAGTTTAGCAGCATATATAAATAGTTGAACCAAAACACAACACACATGGCCTGAAGATTGCGTTGAAGCATGAAACACACAGTCGCAGCTGGGTGTTGACCTCAATGTCCACTTTTATATTTACATACGATCTATCCCTGATATTGAGCCCTTTAACCTATAAATATGACATTCCTCCACTTTTACATATATAGGCATATATATATATGTGTGTGTATGTGAGAGAGACAGAGACAGACATACAGACAGACAGAGAGAGAGAGAGAAACACAAGGAGAAATAATTAACGCAGATGGTTTCTAATTTTCCATGAGACAAGGTACTACGGTTATTTTTTTTTATTTAATTTTTCTTGTGTTCTTATAATTTTTTTTTCTATTCTGGACATAAAGTATGCAGAAATTTTCCGAATGTTCTGTATGTCCGAACGCTTTCGGTTATTCTTTTAACCATTATCAAGGATGATTTTATTTTTATAGATTTCAGTTAAAAGTAAAAAATAAAATCAATTTGGGTGCTGCCTTAGGCCTCTTCAATTTCCGTAGTTTTATTCCAAGTTTTCATATAAATGGGAGGTGATCGCTTCCCCAGTCGGTACTTGGATTAGTTTTACATTATACAACTGTATTCCTGAATCTCCTGATAATAGTTATTCAGTCGATTTGGTTTTTCGTTTCTCCTCCAGGCCATTATTCGTATTGGATGTTCTTGAAAAAAAAGGTGTTGGCTGCTGCATGGTTATTCGTTGTCCATTATTGGACCCATTTTTCTCAGCGTTCATTGTGGTTTCCTTGTCCGAATTTGCCAAACTTCGCATTGCCTAATTTGGCATTCAGGTCTACCAAGATAATTATGATTTCTTGCCATTTACATTGAGTCATGGTGTTGTCTCTACACATGAATGAATACCTCTTCGGTTTCAAACCTAGCACAGCGACCCTACGACCACGCACGGTCATGGAATTAATGATGATGGTGATGATGATAATGATAATGGTGGTGATGATGATGATGATGATGATGAAGAAAGGTAAATGAATTTGAAGAATAATTTATAACCCAATAAAAATATTCTTCTACGATGTGTCGTGTCCGTTCAGGATGTCGGCGATCATGGCTCTCCACAATTTCTTGTCCTTTCTAACTCTTAATAAGTTTTGTCTTTTTGTTATCTCTCCTAAACCTTGTACCACCATCCATTTAGTCCATCTCGCTAGGTAGGTCATGCGTTGTTTTCAGCTGTCTCTCTTGCCTTCAATCTGTCCCGTGAGTATCAAATTTTCCAAGCCTTCTTTCTTCATTATGTGCCCTAGAAATTTCAACTGGCTCTTTCTGATGTTAAGTATAAAGTGTCCTTGTTGTTTCCATTTTATCTAAAACTTTGGCGTTACTCATGTGTTTGGCCCATGGTATCCTCAGCATCCTTCTGTAAGCAAATGGATTCATTAACCACAAAATTATTTCAACACTTTTTAAATCGGTATCACCCCATGCAAGGGAGTAAAGCCACTAAGACACAAGGGGTTACAGGGTGTGGAAGAATTAGGAACAGGAACATTAATAATGAGCAGGAAGAGGAAAGCGTAATCAGGACGACAGTAGATAGCAACTGACATTGCATTTAAATTTTTGCAAATTAAAGTTAGCTGGAAAGGTGTTCCACAAACGAGAAGTGCGAGAAAATAAACTGTTGGCATAGAATTTATGGTTACATCTAGTCAGCTCAACTGTAAGATCTCGACGCCTAGTACTGCGTTTAAATTTAAAATACCTAGATACCATAACGAAGAATTCAGCCGAACAATTACCATGAAAGTATTTATAGAAAAGGCATAGAAAGTGGGAAACTGGCTGAAGCTGAGCCGCCAGATCAGGACCAATAATATTGCTGATTCTTCTTTGGATTTTATCAAAGAGCTCAAGGTAAATAGCAGGGACACTGCATCATTTGTGGCAGTAATATTCTAAGCATGGAAAGATGGTAGATATAGAAAAGAAAAACGCAGTTTTCCAAGCAATCTTGTAAAATCCACAGCAAACATGACATATGTACTGATTAGACAGAGGAGAAGCTCATCAAAACACGGTGATATAACTGAATCTGACGATGAAAGCTGATTAGTTACCCGGCGAGAACTAACGTCATGGTACCCGTTTATATGAAGGCATGTTTAGTAATCTACCCCAACCAATTATCAGTTGCTAGACAGTTGTGCGCCTTTTAGATCCTGTTTTGTTTTGTTTACGAACGCCAGGGAATCAGACGAGGAGGAGGAACTATTTTTTTTTCTTTCTTCTTTTACACGAGCTGAGGAGATAAGCGAACTACATTGACTTCGAACCTTATCACCAACCTCCCAAATGTAAAAGGTCGCGTCGAGCTTTGTACAAGAGAATATCTCGTCTCTCTAATCTTTTTTTTTTACCCTTGTTCCTTGGTGCCTCGAATTGTTAGCCTTTAGAATTTCTTTTCTTCTGATTGCTTACGCCACCTACTGTGCTATTTTGGGCTTAGCAGAATTGGTCGATGTGGTTTGGATTTCGCTTGTCCGAATCTCTTTAAATAATCTACACAAACCATTATCAAACTGAAAGTGGATTTAACATCTTCTTTTATGTACCGTGTCCCTTCAAGGCGTGGACGATCATGGCCCTCCACCTCCTCCTGTCCCCTGTAGTTTTGTCTTTTTGCTACCCCACCTAGACCCTGCTCAGTCATCCACTTTCTCAAGGCCATTAAGTATGTCACGCTTTGCTTTACCCTGTCTCTCTTTCCCTCTATCTGTCCTGTGAGTACCAGATTTTCCAAGCCGTCCTTCCGCCTTACGTGTCCCAGAAATTTCAGATGGCTCTTCTTGATGTTAAGTATAAGTTGCCCTTTTGTTTCCATTCTCTCCAAAACCTCGTCTTTGCTCACACGTTTGGCCCATAGTATCCTCATCATCCTACTGTAGAACCACATTTCTGTTGCTTCGAGACTCTTCTTCATCTTTAAGGAGATTGTCCAGAATTCGCTGCCATACAGGAGGGTAGATATCATGTCACATTTCATTACTTTTTTCTTTGTTTCCAAAAAAATGTTCCTGTCTCTTAATACTCTGCTTAGCTTTTGGAAGGCATCTTTGGCTATCCCAATATGCCTTCGGATCTCAGTGTCGCACTTCCCGTCCTCTGTTAGAGCACTTCACAGATATTTAAGTTTCTATACCTGCTTAATTTTAGTATCCCCGATATGTAATTTGCATTTTGGGCTCATCTTTTTGCCGATGACCATGTATTCTGTCTTCTTGTAATTTATAAATAGTCCTTTCTTCTCGCTTTCCTTCGCTACCTTCTGTCGGAAGTTTTGTAGTTTCCTGTCCATGTCTGCTATCAGCATTGTGTCATCAGCATATTTTAGATTGTTAAGACTGTGGTCACTAATGATGAATCCCGGTAGAATTTCCAGTTCTCTCTGAATTGCCTCACTGTATAGGTTGAATAAGTCTGGTGAGAAGATACACTCTTGTCTTACACCCCTTTCTATTTTTGTATATTTGCTGAACTCATTTTTTTATCCGTATACAGGTGATTTTTAATTTTTTTGTGATTTGTAATGTCTTTCCCAAATATGTTAAAGTTGCAGCTCTAACAGATGGCGTATTTGTCGAACGTCTTTGCGTATTCTAAAAAACATATGTACACGACCTTCTGCACTTGTATTGCTCTTTCCAATAACATTCTGAGCATAAATATCGTGTTCCTTGTTCCGGTGTCTTTGACGGACCTGAACAGTTCTTGTTCTATCTCTGGTCTGATATTGCTGCGCGCTTTATTCATCAAATGATGAATTTTGGTATGTGGTTCATTAGGCTGATTGTTCGGTGGAGTTCACATTCAATTGCGCTTTGTTTCAGAGGCAGTGCTATGAAAATAGATCTGCTTAGGTCTTCCAGTATATCCTCACTGTTGTAGATATTTTTTCTGTAATCATGTCTATGCCGAAATCGTCTAAGACTGCTAGCCTCTCTATTACAATTCCGTCTGGCTCTGCCGCTTTGTTTCTATTCAATTTGTCCAGTGCAGCTTCCATTTCGTTTTTAGTATTTCCGGCTCGTCTGTGTATTGCCGGTTGTTCTCTTTCGTCGTGGAAGAGATCTCCAATTTATTCGTCCCAGCGCTGAAGAATATTTTTCTTTCTTTAATATGAGCGCTCTGTCTGGATTTTATGCAGCCTGTTGATAAGAATGTCTTTTGTTCTGTTAGTTTCATTATTTTTTATGCATATCTCCTTTATCTCATTCTCTCTATTTCTGCACATTTCTCGTTGAGCCATTCTTCTTTAGCCTGCCTGCAGTTGTTCCTTATTTCATTGTGTAGTTTTCTGTATTCCGTTCCATTTCTTGGCATTGTTTTCTGTCTTATTTGCATCATGTCGATAATCTCGTCTGTGATCCATTCGTTTTTTCTTCTTCGTTCATTCTTCTTTGGGAAGAAAAAGGGGTTGGATTGATACTAAATTAAGACATCATGAAATGCGTTCTGGGATACTGTCAGTCATCTGAAAGAATTCTTGTACTTAAACTGAAAGTAAAGCCTTTCAACATATCTATTATAATAGTGTATGCGACGACATTACAAAGTAAAGAAGAAGAAGTCAGATCTTTCTACTCCATGCTAGACAACGTCAAGGCTCAGTGCAAATCACAAGAAGTTATAATTAACTTGGGTGATGTGAATGCCAGAGTAGTCAAGGAGAAGGTAAGGGGAGATAACTGGCAAATTTTGTCTAGGAACCCGCAACGAATGTGG
Source organism: Acanthosepion pharaonis (assembly GCA_903632075.3). Taxonomy (NCBI): domain Eukaryota; kingdom Metazoa; phylum Mollusca; class Cephalopoda; order Sepiida; family Sepiidae; genus Acanthosepion; species Acanthosepion pharaonis. The sequence continues at coordinate 3,243,789 of CAHIKZ030003108.1, read as the reverse complement.
AAAAAATGGACCCAATGGTGCACGGAGAATGACCAATTAATAGCCAACACCTGGTTCCAAGAATATCCAAGACGAGAAGCCCAGGAGCAGAAACTAAAATGTAAATTAACTACATAACTATCTACAAAAGATTCAAGAATGCAGTTGTTCACTGTAAAACCTAAGTGCTGACTGCAGAAGTGAACACCTCTCTGTTATATGGAAACTAAGAACGAAACTATGGAAACTGAAGAAGCCTAACGCAACACGCAAATTGCAATACAACAGACTCTTGAACGATCTGAACCTGAAGGAAAATATATGGACAGTGTGAAAAGAAGATATGAGGGACAAAATGGAAATGGAAACTCGAAATGGGACAGAATAAAAGAAGCTTTAGTGACATCAACAAACGACGTCATACCAAAGGTTTAACATTACGGGGCCACATAGGATGAAACAGATAGTAGGAAGACTGCAATGCGCCAGTCCATTAAATGCTACAATATTACTTGTAAATCAGTACTCAAAATCCTGGATTTTATCAGTGTTCGAAACGTCGCCAGGGTCGAGGACTGTGCACCTCTGCATTTTTACTGTCCCACTTGTCTTCTATATGACTTGTGAGTGTCAAATTCTCCAAACCATCTTTCCTCGTTATGAGTCATAGAAATTTCAAACGTCTCTTTCTGATTCTAATTATAAGTGTCTTTTTTGTTTCCATTTTCTCTAGAACATTACCATTGCTAACATATTGTAACAGGACATCAAATTTGTTTGGTTACATTCTGTTGATTGAACCCTTGAACCAGACGCGGATGAAACTGAACTCGGAAAAATAAAGTTTGACTTTGACTTAATGAAGTGCATAAATCATAATCATCATCATAATAATAATTCTTTAACATTATATTATTTTAGTGTGCAATTTTAAGTGGTGTTTCTTAGAGATTTTAATAATTCAATTGTAAACTGTTTTTGTTAACCTTTGTTTAATTTTCTTCCGGGCATTTCTTTATATTTTACTGTCATTTTTCGCCATTTTGCTATTCGCTTAAAAAAATGTTAAAATCAGCCCAGTCTGTCCAGGTGTAAGGAGAGTCAGGCATACAAGGAGACCAATACAGACTGAAATTCGCAGCTGCGTACAAGCCTTCCTGAACTGTGTTTTGCCGTGCCGACAGGCAGAAACCTAGTTTCCAAGAAGTGGAAATAATTTCATTAAAAATAAATAAATAAAAATAAATAAAAAGATAAGGAAAAGGGAATTTATTTATTAAAAAATACCGTCGGATTGTCTGCTTGACGCACCTTGGGAAATATTTCTTGTTTAAACTATTGTATACAACTTGTAAAGTTTATATCACAAACTAAACCTGAGTCAGAATAACGAATAACTTGATCGAGTTAAAATAAAATTATTTAATACCAGTGGGTACTGTATATTTTATAAGAACGGGTCTTACGGAAGAAAAAAGAAATTATGCTTTTTTTAAATCAAAACTTGGCCAATCTGTTTGGACGTGGGTTAAAATAACCCACGTCCGAACAGATTGGCCAAGTTTTGATTTAACGAAAGCATAATTTCTAACAATACTTGATTTTTTTTAACAGGTTTGTAATAGGCGACAAATGGACAACTGATTATAACATATATGTGAGATTGTTGGTACTGTGGGGTACAATGTACCCGGATTAAAAGGTGAATTTAATACGGGATACCCTGCCCACAAAATACAACGCAAATTTCAAGAAAAGACAACACGATAAGGAAAGTTTGTAGAAAATAGAACATTGTATATTTAATGTCATTCATGCAGAATAAACAAATTTGTATATTTTTATATCTTGTGAATAGAGCAAAAAAGATTAATGCTTTAGTTCATTTAAGCAAATGTGATTTGAACAAAAAATGTCTATGTGTTCGCTGTCTTTCAACAGAATAGTAGAGTAATGTCTGTTTCTTTTGTTTTTGTGTATCCGCCGAGTAGGTGGAAAGGAAAAAGGGGCGATCAATTTAAGTTGAAAAAGAGAGTGTGAATGAGAAATAAAAGATAAGAGGAAAATGTACTTATCAGGTTGAATTGTTTTAGAGTCAGTTGTAAATTTGTTGTTTTCCTTTCCTACCCCGCTTTCTGCTCTTAGTGTCTGGTTGAGCCATGGACGGACCTGACTGTCAGTCTTCTGTCCTCTATGATCTCTGCGCCCTTCTGACTGGTGATTGACTTGAGTCTCTCTATTTATAGCTGACTTTTTTTCACACTGGATCGTTATCTTTTTTTAGTTTAGCAAATCGCCTCCTTTCATTGGTCAGAAAATTAATTTCACACCTTACTGCGAAATCTGTTTTTAGTCGTTTTGATCCGATTTTGCGGATGTGCAAATCTACTTTGTGTTTTTCAGTTATTTGTTGGAATGATATAGGATTTGTATCCTATAGTACTTAGTGACAAAAAATGAGCACTTGTCACATTATGCCAATTTGAAGATGTTGCAATTTTTTTTATACACAAACAGAAAATATAACATTTTTTATGTATCGATTAAAAGCTGAGTTCATATTTCTTGTAATTTGATAGATGAATTTTGATCATGGCTTCGAATTTGAAGTGATTGCTTGACTATATAACGTCATCTTTCTCCGATATCGATGACAAACATTCATATTGCATCCACCATCTTCAGTGAGTTGATCAATGTATGTCTTCAATCGATTTTGAATTCAGAGATATCCTTCTAGATTGGTTGCCACCTAAGGTTAGAATTCGTGCTATCAGAGGAGAGCTGAGAAATGGCATCACTGTCGGGTTGTGCTGACGCCATGAATCGATCTTAATCCGGTCCCTTTCCTCTATGGTAGGTCTTAAGGGCAAGAAAAAACATGTAATTTGAGCAAAGAATTGATTTCTCAATATTAATATTTTTATAATTAATATAATATTTTATATAATTATAATTAGATAGATTTGACAGCTTGATTAAAAGTTGGGTCCTTCATGAAAATAATTAAAAAATCTAAAAGAATAATAAGTAAGGAAATATTTGAAGCTGTTAGTACAAATACAAACGGTGAGAAAAGATGTCAGATCTTAGGAACACTTGTTGCGAGTCGGTATATGCGTCGAGAGATAAACACGTGTGTCTCCTGAAATGACCACAACAAACATGGCAGATTCAGGATGTGAATCCACATAAAGAAATATAAAGAAACGACAAGAACTGATACATACATACAAATAAATGATAATATATGTATTAACAAAACAAGGGTATACATAAACAATAGAATATGGCTGCGTGTTACTGGACAATGAACATGAATGAAGAAAACATTTAAACTAGTGAATTGTTTGTGTATATGTAGTTTGGTGTAGGAGAAAGTCCTAGAGAAAAGTGAGAGATGCAGACGTGCATGTGTGTGCTTTCCCTAGTGGGAAAGCATTTTCCTCGTTTGACCTACATCTTGCCGCCCCTGAGTGAAAAAGGAAAAAAGAGGACGACAGAGGATGTCATTGCCTATTTATAGTCCCGAGAGCGTCTTCTAGTAGCGGTTTCGAAAATTAGGAGGAGGAACCCGACAAACTTGCTAAAGATATGAAAACGACCAAACGTTTTCCCGAATCTTTCATGTTTTTACTAGGCATCCGTTAAATAAACATTACGACTTATTAATATACGTACTTTTATCATGTTTCAATAATTCCTTGAATTTCCTGTAGATTTGTTACAATGGATTTTTTCATAAGCGTCCATATTCAATTTTTCATAAGCGTCCATATTCAATTTTTCATAAGCGTCCATATTCAATTTTCTTATTGCTTTTTCAATGTTAATTTTTTTTAATTTTGAAAAAAATCAAACCCATTTTTTAAAACTTTTCTCCATAATGGACGAAAAAATCTGAAATAATTTCTTTTCCTTCTATTTTCAACTCACAGCCGGTTTACAGTTTATGGAAAATTAATTAATGAAATAATAAGCAATTTAATAAATTTAACTTATTTCATTTTATTTAATTATTTCTTTATTTTGGCCACGTGTGTCAGTCTCTCAAAAAGACCAGGAGAATACCTTAAATATATATATATATATATATATATATATATATATATATATATATATATATATATATACAGAAAGAGAGAGATTGACACTTGAGAATTAATTAGCATCATTTAATGAAGAAGCCAATTAGAGTTAGAAATTAACAGAAAGTCACACTTTGCAATGCTCAAGAGAAATTACTGACAAACTGGTTTTTACTTACAACTTATATCTTAACTGGTTATGTTATATGTAAATTAATTTCATGGTAGGATTAAAAGTTTTTTTTTTTTTCAATTTTAAAGGCAAAAATGAACCAGAGAAAGATCGGAAAGGAAGTTGTACAAACATTTTCTTAAAGAATAATCCTGAACGAATTAATTAAAATCAGATGCTTCAATATTTTACAAGTAAACGCAACTACGCATAGGTAGGAGGGTATAGTAAACACTGGGAATCGGTTCCAGGAAACATATTCACACGACAGATGCGCAATTGAGGAATCCTGTACGAATTGCCTTGAGAAAGTGACTGTATGTATGTTCGATTCTTTGAAACCCTATCAAGGTGTGGGGATCTTAAACACATTTATAATATTCAAGATTTGAAACTCTTTCCTCAAAACTTTTTGCATGACAAGATTTGTCACAATGTTCTATCCAACAACAATTTATATTGTCACACAAGCTTACAGACACACAGGTAGACAGACGCACGCGCGAAACACATTCTTTCTTTCTTTCTTTCTTTCTTTCTCTCTCACGCACACACACACATATATATATATATATATATATATATATATATATATATATATATATATATATATATATATATATATATATATATGCTATAGCCTAAAGGTTTTTGGCCACCCACCGGATTTAGAATAATAGCCTAAAAATTAAATGTTTCGTACATTTTTAAAAACTAATTTGCAAGTTCACTTCTGGCCAGAGGGACTTTCTCTTCCTGAATTGTCTCATGATATATAATAATAATAATAATAATAATAATAATAATAATAATAATAATAGTAGTAGTAGTAGTAGTAGTAATGATAATAACAACAACAACAAAATTCACTGTATAAAGTTCCCTTAATAGTTGAGTCTAATTTGCTTAATGTACCTCGCTGGCTAATGGTAATCTTAAGTCTGGCGGATTTTAAAATTTTAGGTAACCCCTCTCTAAAAAGATGGTAAATCATGCACTAGGGTGCCAAATAGTTTAAGCATATCTATCTATCTATCTACCTATCTAACTTTATATATATATTTATATATATATATATATATATATATATATATATATATATATATATATATATATATATACACACACACACACACACACACACACACACACACACACACACACACACATATACACATATATACATATATATATAAATATATATTTATGAAATGGACTAAGTCCGACAATTATTTTTTGATATGTTTTCTGTTTATACGTCATTTTTCTGGATGCAAATATTTAAGTAAATGCTCTGTTTATAATAAATAGTATTTACCGGCCCGAATATCCGAGAATTTTCATATGTGTCCTCCGACAGGAATCGAACCTGTATCCTACATGGAACAGTCATATATCTCTAAAAAAATAATGTATAAACAGGAAATATATTAAAAATAATTGTCAGACTGAGTTCATTTCATAATATATGATGTCATTTGTTTACGTTCGATTTCTGTCGGAAGAAACATTTTTTCTATGAAATTTCTCGGGCATGTAACATTTTCAAACTCCAAAAACCTTTTAAACCCGAGATTGGAAATTATGAGCCGTTGTATACATACTAAAAAATTCCTTTTGAGTTCATTTGAAGTGGTATAAAATGAACGTATGTATATTTCATTTAAGCACCCACCGATACATTTCCAAGACACTTTCCCCTCCTCATCTTCCTCCACCTCGTCCTCCTCACCTTCCATCACACTTCACGTTGTGCGCTTATTCCTATTTCTTAAATAAAGCATTCATAAATTTTGTTATTTTGAAAAATAAAGCGTTAGGAAATCAACTGAGCGAAATCGCCTAAAGATACCGACAAGTGGAAGTAGCGAAATCAGCTGATTTTCTCATTTTCTAAGCTTGTGGATAAATGAGATGAAATAAAGTAAAATTTACGATGACACATGATTGAAATATTCGATATTGGGTTGATCAAATGATTCATGCGGTTGCTTATAGGTAAAGTAATGCACATCTACGTATTTTCGTATGAAGCATATTGCTTCTGATGTACATTCTTTTTATTTAAAAAAAAAAAAAACCACATCTACCATGATATTCCATTCTCTTTTATGTCCTTTAAAACAGAATCATAATTCCATCATCCCAGAATTGGTTATCTTTCATAACAAGGAACCAATCTCGGTGTCTTTTCAAGAAATTATGTTTTTTTGCTTTTCAATAAGAGAATTCTGTGAGGACAATAATAAATGGTCATATGACGGTGCAACATCTGGGGAATAAAACAGAGGACTGAAAACATTCCAGTCAAGTTCTAACAATCTTTACCTGTTCATTGGAGAAACATACAGTCGAGCATAATTCTAATGAACTATTGAACCTCTTTTCTGAACTGATTCCAGAAACTGATTCCAGAAACTGAGTGTGACTTTCAAACTGTCTAATTTGGGACATTTTGTTTGTTCTCCAGAAAGAAACAAAAAGTGTCTTTTCTAGTTTCACTATTTTGACCTTTTGTTCCAAAGAATGCCAAAATGTAGACAAAGGAATTCTGCCTGCCACACAGATAATATATTGCTTTTTAAACGCACACATACACACACCCACACATATATATATATATATATATATATATGTGTGTGTGTGTGTGTGTTTGTGTGTGTGTGTGTATCAGACCATTGCAAAAGGTTAATTCCCATTTTCGATTTAATATAAAATGACCGTAACTTGACAGTGGTGTTTGTTTTGGTACCGATTTCTTGTTGGGTTTTATGAATTTTGAAAAGGAGTAAGCGTCGGAACTTCGACAAAAAATATTGAGAAGGTTTATTAGGATCGTGTTCCAGTTCTTCGGACGGTCAAAAACTGATTTGGCAGTCTGCGTGATTTTAGTCTAAACGATCAACCAGGCTCCGGTCGACCTTCCAATGTCGATGAAGATGCTCTGCTTACCATTCGTGGAGAACAAAACCGAAGATTTTGACAAAAGAGATTGCTTAGTGTTTGAAAATCGATATCTCGACAGCCTTTCACCATTTGAAGAAAATTGGGTTCGTTTCCAAACTTAATACATAGGTGTCAAACTCTTTGACTTAACAAAACAAGCTCGATCCAGAATAAAGTAGTAATGGTTATATGATACCAGTACCAGATACTCATAAATTGACCAGACATAACACGACAGGACACATACAAATAAACCTATCACAACTAATAACGATAAGGAACATGTGGGAAACAAAGTCTTACGGAACATGTGGGCAACTAAGAAGCATTAAAGGAACATGTAAGCAACGAGGAAGTCTAAAAGAACATGTGGGTAACAAAGAAATCTTAAGAAACATGTGAGCAACGGAGAAGTTTTAAGAAACATGTGGGAAACAATGTGTTACATAATATGGGGGAAACAAAATCTTACAGAACATGTGGGTAACAAAGAAGTCTTAAAGGAACATGTGAGCCAACAAAGAAATATAGGAAATAAGGAATATGTGGGCAACGATGAAATCTTAAGATATAACATATGGAAAAACGAGGAAGTCTTCAAGAACATGTGGATAACAATGAAATTGTAAGGAACGTGTAGACAACTTTGGAGTTTTAAGAAGCAGATGGCTAACATTGGAATCTTAAAGAATATGTGGGCAACATTGATGTCTTAAAGAACATTTCAGAAATGAAGAAGTTTAAAGAAACATGTAGGCAACAATGAAGTGTTTATGAGCAGATTAGCAAAGATGAAGTTTTAAAGAACATGTTAGCAATATAGAAGTCTTAAGGAACATGTGAGAAATGAAGAAGTTTAAAGAAACATGTAGGCAACAATGAAGTGTTTATGAGCAGATTAGCAACGATGAAGTTTTAAAGAACATGTTAGCAATATAGAAGTCTTAAGGAACATGTGAGAAATGAAGAAGTTTAAAGAAACATGTAGGCAACAATGAAGTGTTTATGAACAGATTAGCAAAGATGAAGTTTTAAAGAACATGTTAGCAATATAGAAGTCTTAAGGAACATGTGAGTAATGAAGAAGTTTAAAGAAACATGTAGGCAACAATGAAGTGTTTATGAACAGATTAGCAACGATGAAGTTTTAAAGAACATGTTAGCAATATAGCAGTCTTAAGGAACATGTGAGAAATGAAGAAGTTTAAAGAAACATGTAGGCAACAATGAAGTGTTTATGAACAGATTAGCAAAGATGAAGTTTTAAAGAACATGTTAGCAATATAGAAGTCTTAAGGAACATGTGAGTAATGAAGAAGTTTAAAGAAACATGTAGGCAACAATGAAGTGTTTATGAACAGATTAGCAACGATGAAGTTTTAAAGAACATGTTAGCAATATAGAAGTCTTAAGGAACATGTGAGAAATGAAGAAGTTTAAAGAAACATGTAGGCAACAATGAAGTGTTTATGAGCAGATTAGCAACGATGAAGTTTTAAAGAACATGTTAGCAATATAGAAGTCTTAAGGAACATGTGAGTAATGAAGAAGTTTAAAGAAACATGTAGGCAACAATGAAGTGTTTATGAACAGATTAGCAACGATGAAGTTTTAAAGAACATGTTAGCAATATAGAAGTCTTAAGGAACATGTGAGAAATGAAGAAGTTTAAAGAAACATGTAGGCAACAATGAAGTGTTTATGAGCAGATTAGCAACGATGAAGTTTTAAAGAACATGTTAGCAATATAGAAGTCTTAAGGAACATGTGAGAAATGAAGAAGTTTAAAGAAACATGTAGGCAACAATGAAGTGTTTATGAACAGATTATCAACGATAATCTTAAAACATGTTAGCAATATAGAAGTCTTAAGAAACATATGGGCCACGAAGATGTTTTAAGAAATATTCAGATCTCAGTAAAGTATTAAGAAACAGAATAATTTTGTTAGAAATAAAGAAAAGAATACTGAACCGTTACGTAATATCGATCCTCTGATATGGCATCAAATGCCGGACAATCTACTCAAAGATGAAGAAGAGACTTGAAGTAACAGAAAGATGCTGAGAATACCATGAAATGAATATGAGAGAAAATGGAAATAAAAAGACGCTTATATTAAACATCAGAAAGGGAGTTGAAATTTCTAAGGCATATTAAGTCTCTCAGATAAAATTTTGCCTCTAGCGTATTTGCACACATCCCAGTCCACGCGCATCATTCTTCTTCTTCTTCTTAAAAACAAACGTAGGGAAAATATTCATTAAATTCATATACGAACACTTTCCGCATCAAGCATTCTCCATAAGATATTTAACAAAAACACAGTAAAAATTAGCTACAGTTGCACCGAGAACATGACACAAATAATAAAAAATGCACAATAGGAAAACAATCAACAAACCACTTGAACAAATTAAACCCACCTGTAACTGTAGAATAAAGAATGTCCCTTAAACAGCAATTGCTTGCAGAACAATGTAATATACCAAGCTACTGTAAAAACAGTAAACAACGAAGAAAAAATGAAGGACTCTGGAAACAAAGAAACTACGCACACAAAACATCCTTTACAAATAGTAAATACGCGCACAGCACAGTGCTTTCTAAACATATCAGGGAGATTAAAAACGAAAAACAAATCACACGAAAAATATCATGGAAAATAAGGAAAAGATCATCAGCCTACATCAATGAATCCAAAAGCTGTAAACTCTGCCCGGAGGAAAAAATAGCTATAATTACCTTCCCAGACCAAAACAAACTACTAAATAAACGATCAGAACTCATCTCAAAATGTAGACACGAAAACAAATTTTCTCATGTTATTTAAAAATCGAAAACTGAAAACCAACAAGAATAAACGACAATAAATAAATAAGTAAAATTAATTAATCCAAACAAATAAATAAGTATATAAACTAAGTAAATAATAAATTGGCAAACTACGTACGCACAGATAAACACAAGAAAATGTAGCAATAACAACCAACAATAAAATAATCAATAAGAAATAAGAAGTTAACTAACAACACAATAAATAGCCCAAAACATGCATTCGAATGTTTCATTGAATAATATAGACATACACTTCATTTGTCGAATACAAGTTCTAATGCACAACATCTAAAAACACATTCCTGTTCACCTTCACAATATAGAAAAATACTTGTTGACAAAGCCAAATACTAAACCACGAAAATAATAAACAAAAACTTCAAATTCTCGTGGCCCTCTATATCAAAATAAACAAAAATAAAAAACAACACTTAACAAAATTTATTATGAATATAGCAACAACATATAAGAGTGCATATAACATTTTTTGCTATTTTAAATATCTAATAATTTCCGGTCAGCTCACTTATATTGAAACGCTTGTTTTGCAAAACGTTCCATAACTACAACGGATAAATTTAAAAAAAAAAATTAACTCTAACAACGCGTTCGCGCGTGTTTTTAAAAATCACCATGACAACGGGATGCAGGTTTTATTACAGTTACAAAAATAAATGTGTCATTGTAATTTAGCCCTAAAGGTGATCTTAGAAAAGATCAAAGGTACTTGGGTTAAAAAATACCCCCCAAAAACTATGACGCCTTCTTTGATGAATTCTATCTTAACATTAAGAAACTGACTAGACAACTGGAAAGGATCCGTATGAAAAGAAGTAGACATGTCTGTATTGTTTAATGAAACATGTTCGAATGAAATTTTTAATACCTTACGTTTCTACAACTTCAAAATATTTATATATTCGTTACGAAGTAGAAAAAATTAAATAATTAAATATTGTTGTGCAAGTCGCTTAAATAAAAAATAATTTTCTTTCGTTTTCGAAAGAATCAAATGCGTTTTTGTTAAAAGTAAGAATTTCTTTTCGGTTATTGAAATGCCAAAAGCTTTGATGATTGTTCAGTTCAAAATTCGAATCCAAATCTTTGAGATTTTATTCCTCGGTTTTGCTTACGTAAGAGTCATACTAAACTTTCACAAGAATATATTTTGAAAAAATGCTTGATTAGTCTTGATAAAGAATGGATCAGTCTATCCCGCTTTCTGGCGAAAGGGTAGAAAAATACTGACTATGAAGCCCTCTTTACCTGAGATTATACTGAGGTCGGTAAGTAGTTAGACAATACGGTGGGACCCTGTACCAGAGCGAAGGGCAATGCTAACATTGTCCTTCACTTTGTTACAGAGTCTTTGATCTCTTGTTTTCTTATTCAAATATTTGGCTTCAGATAATTAACCTGTTCTTAAGAATTCAGGTGTTAATGTTAGTGTGGTGTTAAGGAAATGATAAATGGGTCACCTACTATTCAGTAGATTTAAAATATATTTTTATTTTATTTATTAAACTTTGCCTTCTACTAAACTTTCTTTTTTTCACTCTGTCTTCCTTTCTTTCTTTCACTCTTTCTTTCTTTCGCTCTTTGCCATTTTCACTCTTTCTTTCTTTCACTTTTTCTTTCTGCCTTTCTTTCTTTCTTTCTTTCTTTCTTTCTTTAATTTGGACCGGATAGGAAATGCGATGGTGAAAAGTTAGAACTGCTGGATATAAAAAAAGGGATTATCGATGTTAGAAAAGTTATCTAACGTACATTGTTTCATCATTGAACATTCTCAGTATAACTTTTGAATATAAAGATTTATCTCCCCTGCCTAGTTTCATTTACATACATTTGTACAGGACATGAGATAAACACAGTTCTTGACAATATCACTCGACAGCATGCAAAAAAAAAAAAAAAAAATCTTGAACACGGCAAATTGGCATAAAAGTCGTTCATTTAGTTTTCCATATTTTTTTGCTCAAACACCGCCACCTGATGGTATTAATTAGTTTGAACAGAAAAGACCTTTTGCTTGTTCCGGAAGGGGAGATAACTGCGACTCATCACTAATGAACGTCGACACAGCAAAACTGACACGAGTAAGAGCAACAATAAGAGAAAACCGCTGGGAGCTATTGCCCAGCCCAGGTGATACTGGCGCCTTGTTACTACTTATTAACCTTGTAATTACTATTCTCTGCCACGTCCTCTTCATACAAAAAATATGCTAAAAAGTAAAATGATAATAATAATAATAATAAAGAAGTATGTCATTATTGCTTCGTGTGGATGAACGGACCTGCAGGAAGAGCAGGAAAGGAAGAATTAAAGGGAGTGGAAAAAGAAAATAAAATAAAAACGAACAGAAAACGCAAAGAGTTGCCTCAATTTGCTGTAGTTAGAAAAACATAAGAAGTCCACAATGGCTGTTTATTCGTAGCGAGCACTTCATTGCAGAGTAAGGGTCGTGGGCTGTAAAGAGGGTGAGAGTAAGGATGAAGAAGAACGATAGACGAAAGAGTGAGTAGGAAGTGAAAATTGGGATGGAGGAAAAAGGCAAGAGTAAAGACCACAGAGGAAGAAGAAGAAGAATGATGCAAAATGAAGGAGAGTAAGAAAGGATACGAGAAAAGATGGAAAAAAGAGAGCCAACAGATAAAGAAAGGATGAAGATGACGTAAGGAGTAAGGGAAAATGCGAGCAAGGATGAAGAGAGCGGAGAGAAAGAGAAGGGAGAGAAAGAAGGAAGGTGAGAGGAGAGTAAGGAAAAGAGAAAGGAGAGTAAGGAGAAATAGAAGGGAGAGCAAGGAGAGGAGAGTAAGGAGAAAGAAAGAGGGAGCTAGGAGAGTAAGGAGAAAATGAAGGTAGAGCAAGGAGAGTGAGGAAAAGTGAAGGGAGAGCAAGAAAGAAGGGAGAGAATAGTAAGGATACGGACAACGTTGAAAGAGAGAGGAAGAGAGAAAAGAGAAGTAAGGAAGAAGACTAAGGTAAAGCGAGAGGAGAAGTTAGAGAGATGGAAAGCAAATATTGCAAAGATATGATGTGAGAACAACACGAGTGAACAGGAAAATGATACAGAGAAAAGAGCAAGAAACTGGATTTTTAAGAAATAGAATATTAAAAAGTAACAAGAATGAAGGTCAGAGGCGAACAGCAGTAAATTAAGTTTTAGAGTTGGGAATAGGTTAATAAGAGATTAAAACCCTTCAAGAAATACACAAAGGAAGAAAAAGTTTGACAAATTAGAGAGAAAGAAAGAGACGTCTTCAGATGAAAAGAGACCAGGGGAAATATCGAAAACTTAGAATTATAAAAAAAAGCAAAAATAAAAGTGATAATAAGATAAGTAAAAGAAAGAGTAAGTATGGAAATGTTCAGAAGTCAAGCAAAAATGAAATCGAGAGAGGGACGCTGTTCAGGAGAAAAAGAGAAAGCGAAAAAGAAGGAGACAAAGAAAAGTAAGAGTAAACGGACATATTCATTAATAAAGAATAAAGTTAGTCATAAAGGAGAAATTTTAAGAATTAGATTCCTCAAGGAGACAAAAGATGCAGCAAATATGGAGAGATCATAAATATGTGATTTGGTCTTAAGCTTCGGACAATATTTCGTCGCGTTTTTTCTTTTTCTTCTTTGACGATCATAGCCTCAACTATAAAATTTTGAATCATTATTTGCTGTTTGTCTCGTTGGAGTTCGAAGATTGTTATGAAACTGGAAGCTTTTGTTTTTCATTTTTCCTGTCTTCTGGGATCACATTAAATATGTTGAGAAAAATCACCAGACAAAATTTACCGATTCCATGTAATTAGGATATATATCTCATAGAGAGGACATGCTGAATAGTGCCCAAAACCATGTAAGCAAGTGCAGAAATAAAGAAATACATTTCTAACTTGTGTATTAAGCAATGCGCACAGATACACACAAACAGAAAGCGAGAATGTGATAGCTATGAGTACGTATATATATATATATATATATATATATATATATATATATATATATAAGTTTTCTGTCTGAATAACTGAAATGAAAAATTATCATTATTTTAGACTGATTTATTCGAACTAATGTCCTCTTCTTGGTTGTCAGAGTCACAGCATTACGGTCTTTTTTTTTACTTAGGTTCACCTGATACAAGGCTCATGAGTAACTCAAGGTAGAGGTTTACTGAATGACGTGTGTAATATGAATATAAGATGATGGTAGAAAGTAAAGGAAGAGGATGAGGCTGACAGATAAAGACTTGCTCTTGACTGGAAGAAGATAAGATTGTAGCGTCAAAGAAAACATCCACGCGGGAGTCCGTTCCACGAAATAGCTGTTTTTGGAGTAAATCGAAGCAAAAGTTTCCTCTTACAATTGACCTCCGGGGAAAATGAGGGAGATTCGATTCCGCGGAAGGTGTCCTACCTGTGTGTCATTGTGTGTCTTGTTTGTAAAGGTTTGAACTGGTGGAACTAAAGAATATACATTTCAATAATTACCAAGGAAATAGTGAGACAGCGGCAGTAAGCTTGTGACATTTTGTCTGTGAGGAGAGGGGCTGTAGGGTTGAAAATAATTCATCACTCACAAGGCCACCTAAATGCTTTGTCACATTTCATATTTTGGAACAGCGATGACTACTATATGAAGAGTGTTCCGCTGGGCTACCCTATAAATGTAACCTTGTGCCAGACAGTAAACTGAGTACATTTAAAGGGTGTACCAATAACTTGGACCGATTTTAAATGTGAATTAAGTTTAAGCGTCTAATGATTTTTTTCTTTTTCTTTCAGAATTGGCGGATATTTTTGCGATATTATTTTTCACACATGATTGCCATGACTTAAATAACATGATCCATTAGAGAAATAAATAAATTTTCACCAATAATACTGATTTATTTACTGCTGACTTTGATCAGTTTTAATGAAACACCCTTATATATAATCCGTCTTAATGAAACACCCTTTACATTAGAGCAATTATCAGTAAGCAAGCTATTAGGCTTTTTTCCCTAAATGTTTACCCAGTGCAAGGTCAGAGTATGGCGTTACAGATTGGGTTTGTTGTATAAACATACGAATAACAAGTGCAGATTATGAGGATATATATGATAGATAGCGGTTGGCTCTAGACTTATCAATGGATTGTGAAGGGGATGATTTAACCCTGTGTGTATGGCATGGTGGAGAAATGGATAACGGCTCAGATTGTGGAATCGGGTTCCAAAATACAACGGATCTGCGGTCCATATAACATCAGGACAACCTTCAAAAGCGTGACAACACTTCGCAGATATCTCTCACGAGTGAGACCCCCCACAGAGGGGAACATGACTAAAGACTGTGTGTACGCTATCCCGTGCAGCTGCGGAAAGGAATATAAAGGAGAGACAGACCGCCCCCTCAAGGTAAGGCTTCAAGAACACCAGAAAGCTGTAACGCGAAGGGAAGTAGAAAAATCAGGCGTGGCTGACCACATATGGAGAGAGAAGGGAGATCACCTGTGGGATCATGTTGAGATCATAGACAGGGAACACCATTGGAAAATTCGTAAACTTAAGGAATCAGGACATATGCTAGGCCACAAAAATCTCCTGAGCCGACCAAGCATAGAAATAAATACAATATGGGAACCAGTAATAAGGAGTGCCAGAGAAAAGCAATGATAACAAAGTTGCAATATGAACTCTGGTAAAGACACGCAATGATAACAGCAAAATTGCAATATGAGCACTGGTAAAAAATGATGCTGAAAACATTAGGTTTATAATACTCAGAAGTTCATACCCAGATGTCCTCAAGGACACATGGCACAGTGGATAAAGGCGTTGGTTAGATCTAGTGACAGACCCAAAAGAAGAACTTTCAGAGGGAAAATTAGCAGGAGATAACTGATAACTGACATCTATCAAACATGGCACGTGGAACAGTGATCGAAATAAAGGGTTCAGTTCGAAGTTCCAACCACCTGAAGAAGGCCGGAGCGTACAACGGCCGAAACGTTGTGACAAATATGGCGACAAAGATGAGGACAATAGTCCGACTAATGTAAATACTATACATAATACCTCATCTCAGAAATATAGACAGATATATATATATATATATATGTGTGTGTGTGTGTGTGTGTGTGTGTGTGTGTGTGTGTGTGTGTGTGTGTGTGTGTGTGTGTGCTTCTGTAGTGATTATGAAATCTAAGACAGTTAAAACTATGTCCCACCCCCATAATAGGAGAGTAATAACCTACACGGTGAAGTTTAAATACAACTCTGTTGTATCGACCAGAAAATTATAACTCTTTTTTACATTTGGTCAAGAATTCCAGCAACTAAGTTCGTCAGTCGTAAAAGTATGTATCACGCTGACCAATGGATTCGATAACATTGGAGGAAGGTGTTAAAGCAAGTGTTCTTTTGCAGGGCTGGTAGATGACCGTGGTCTTCCTGAATGTTGTTTAGGAACGTCGTAATCAGTTCTATTTGCTTCAAACTTATCTCGGATGTGAGCAATGGTGCGTCACGTTGGTTGATCTCTGTGAAACTGCCTTCTAAGTTGGTTTTGAAATTCTTTGATGTTATCGTGCTTCCTTTAACACTTTATGGCAAATTTCTTCAAAACTTAGCCGTACCCTTGCCATTATTAAGGGTGCGTTGGATCTGAAAAAAGAGAAAAATTCATGAAGTTATAGGAAGTAAAAACTGAGTACATTTCTTGGGGCACCCTTTATATACCGGGTGTAACAGCAAAATTATGCAAATTGTGTCACAGCAAAATTGTCCATTTGTTAAATTAAGATTTGAACTGTTGTATCTTAGAAATGATTATAGATATCTTACTGGAATTCTCCGAGGTTTTTATAACACTATTGGGCTCTTCTTTGAACTGTAAGAATGCAATTAGCTCTAATTTGAAATGATAATGATCCCTCTTCCTGTTGTGACCTCCTGATCCAGTATTCCACTCTACTGTTCCCTTTTTTTAAAACTTATTCACCATTCTCTTGATGGTTCTTGAATGGACTTTGAAGATGGAAGCCAGAATATAGATGTTGGTACCATTACTGAAGGCCTGAATAATCTTTTTCTTCTCACCATTGCTCATTTGAGAAGACAATGGAACTGACACAAAATGATTTTATCCTGTTCTATTTGTAGCTGAATAACCCGAAAGGTTTTACAGTGATTCGTACGACAAATGGTGTCAAGATGGCTAAACGTCTTATCTGAAAACCTGGGAAAAAAAGAAACTCAATTAGTTTAGTGGTTTTTATTAATTAGACATTTTGTGGGATGGAGAATTATCCCATGATGTTACACGATTTGAACAATTTTGCTGTTACACGCGGTATATATGTGCATATAGCCTGACATATATGTGCGTGTGTGTTTGTGTTTGTGCGTGTGTGTGTCTCTGTGTGTATGTGTGTGTGTAATCCAGCATTATTTCTTATCACTATAAATGTTATTTTAGTGGATACACGTGTTTCAGTTGATATACCTGTTTTTATTCTCAAGCAGTGAAACTGATATCGACTGGCCTAGGTCGATAAGTTCGACTAAAGAAGAATGTGCCCCCTCGAAAGAGATGTGAAAAGTTGTCCGTGAATAACCCTTAAATGGCGAGTCACACGATCGAGCAGCAATTAATCAATCATAAAAGAACCAATCAAAATTAATTACGCTAGAATCGAATGATTATTCGAGGTCATAAATAACCTTGGAATTTATTCAATGTTATTCAAGGTCAATTATTCCTGAAAGATAAAACAGTGATAATAAAATTGCTGCTTTTTTACTGGACATCCTGAAGAAAACACTATCCCAATGGTGAAACACAACAGCTTTATACAGCCGCTTTCTCAGCTCAATGGTTAAAGTGAATGAAGTCTGTAGGTCTTAGTGAGGACAATCCTTCTTCGATCCTCACGAAAGGGTGCTGCAGAATCACAAAGAACTGTACCAAATAACAGAAACCTTATCACTTGTGGACTTTCAACAGCGGCAGCAATTAAAATGGATATCACATGTAACTTGGAGAGAAAATAATAGCATAATCAAGAGGTTGACATTCCACACGACTTCAAACAAAAGGTCAGGAAGGAAACCCCCGTCAATCCTGAAAAAAACAAATAACAGTGAACTTGAGAAACATATTTTCCTGAAAAATTGTTTTAAGAAAAAGATTTTATAAATTTCAACCGACAGTAACACAGACTGGTCGGTCAATGAATGCTAAAACTTTCCTTATAAGGAAACAGCTAATACAACATCAATGAAAACTGCTGACTAAATACACTATAGATATATGTAGGCATCTCCAAAGATTCACAAAAAATGATCATACATGATGAAAAATGCCCCAAGCTTAATAAAAACAGCTTTATCGTCCAAATATTTATGTTATTATTAAGAGGAAAAACCAAAAGATTTTTTTATTATTAAATTATATTTTTAAATCGTTTTAGAACCTTCGAAATGTTGGTTAAAACTTTTCTTTTTCTTGTGTCAATTGTTGACCATAAATTAATATGGGAAATTCTAGCGTCTTTTTGCGGTGAAAAACATTGATTTGAAAATTCTTGCAAAAAATCAAATTTTTTGTAGTGCTTTATGTTTATATTAGTCAAAGAAACAAGTCCTTGGAGAAAAGAAAATCAGCCCTGAATCATAGAATAAAAAATGCAACAAAACAAGGATATTGTTTTATTAGAAAAGCTTTTAATTGCTTTTATGCAAAAGTATATTATGGACACAGATTAAGATTTTTTTCCGATTAATAATGAATTTTTACAAGAATTGTTTTCATTTTTTAAAATTTTAATTGGAATGATTTATAAATTTTTAAATCTTTTAAAATTCTGTATTAATTTGTAGCGGTCAAGTGATATTGTTATTAAATTAAAACTGTTTTTACTAATCATAAATGTAAAAGCTCACTACAATTCATGGACCCCAGATGTTCAAAAACGATATTATTAGAAAATAAGTGCAGTAACTATAACAAATTTAAAATTTATTGGAATTTTTTTTAACATTTCCTCAACAAGCGACTTTGTAAGTTAGACTACAATACCAAAGTACCTAAAATTCAATAAAATATTAGATTACTTAGAATATTTTAAATGTCTAAGATACTGGATAGTTAGAAAAAAAAGGCGTTCATATTATATTCGTCAAATAATTGTTACACCTATGTCCCCCTTAGAAAAAATTATCAAACATATATCTATCGAGTGTGCTGTCAACATCTCATAAAAACCCACCTCCGTATTAATGAATACTTTTCTGCGATCTTTTAGTTTAAGAAAAATGTATTTATTTTTGAATTTTTTTTAATAAAGAGAATTTGACAGATTTG
Organism: Acanthosepion pharaonis; assembly: GCA_903632075.3. Classification (NCBI taxonomy): domain Eukaryota; kingdom Metazoa; phylum Mollusca; class Cephalopoda; order Sepiida; family Sepiidae; genus Acanthosepion; species Acanthosepion pharaonis. The sequence continues at coordinate 3,224,416 of CAHIKZ030003108.1, read as the reverse complement.
TAATATTGTCTATCAATGTTATCGTTTTTACTGATAATAAAAAAACTCATTCCAATCAATTTAAATTCAGTTTGAAATACAGCAAAATATCTTACTTATTGGAAATATTAAATTTAATCTGTAGTTTGAGAAAGTTTCTAAGTATTGTCACATCAAAATAACATGATTTGTTAGGATTACAAAAACTATTTAACATGTTCAAAATGCTGCTTCATGTTCAATGCAACGCTGAACCCTATCAGTAACCATTCTACAAATAATTTGACACATTTTTATATTTCAGAAAATTTATCAGAAATTGCTTGTTTTACTCCAAGAATATGTTTTGGGTTTGAGCCTGTAAACAAAATCTTTCAGTCCCCACCCAACAAGAAAAAGTTTCGTGGTATTAAGTCTGGTGATCGTGATGTCCAGTCAATTTCTCCACATCGTCATATCCACCTCAGCTTAAAAAAAAGGGGTTTTACTTTGCCACACCCTGCATATAATAGTGAAAAGATCTGGGTTTCGCTCGTCCACCAGTTTCAATGTTGAACGATCAATTTGAATTTAGTGTTCATTTGTTTGTAGGGTTGTGAAGTTTAGTCCCTGGGTTTGGTAGTGTTGAAAAATCATATACACTTGCTCAGTGGAAGAAACGGAGAAGCGACACAAAAACAAAAAAGAAAAAAATACAAAAAACAAACAGGTGAGTATTAACAAATATGACTTATTTCTCCTACGTATGGAAAATAGAATGAGAATACTCTATCTTCATGGATTGAATAAAGTGTTTGGTTCGAAATTCCAAGAAAGATATCGTATACGACGACGAAAGAAAAAGATAGTGAAAAGTTCTCCGCCCGACTTCTGCCAAAAAATTCTATCCGGTCTAATTTGGGGAAGTGGGTGGTGTCATGAACATTTCAGCACTCCTGTTAACTGCATATACACTGACAGAAAAAAAAAATTGCACCCGTCTGTAAGACATAACCGATTTTTGAATTATGTCAAAATGTATCTACGGTTCGGGCGACATAAAGGTTCATGAATTATCAGTCTTGCAGAATCAAGCCGCAAAAATTAAAATAAAACATATATAAAAGAAAGAAGAAAAGAGGGCAGTTTACTAGACAAGAACGTCGACGTAGTAAAGCGTGTTTCTCTTATGAAGATTCATCAAGTATAGGAGGAGAGTGTGCAGCAGACATAAAAGATACTCCCAGATAAGGATTACGGCCATATCACGTTAAAACACCGATCCTCATATGATTCCCTAAGCATCAGTACCTATATAGGCGACTGTTCGGGAATACCAGGTGCTGAAAGCTTCGATGTGCGGGTGGTGTAATGGTTAACGGCTCGAAATTGGAAATTGGAGAGTCGAATTCCATTTTCAGGCGGGTTTGTTATATTCACTTACGCGAAAAACCCTTGGGAAACGTATGAATCCACCACTTCTTCGCCTCCCCCAGATATGGGTTAATTAGTATGACTTGTATCAATACATAATTATTATGTCCGAAAAAAATCTTACAATCTAAAAATACTTTCTGGCTCCAGACAGAAAAACCTCCAAAAGGTTGATAAGTCGTAAAAACAAATCAATCAAAGAAAAAAAAACTCCCAGCTAATAATAATAATAATAATATTTTTTAAAATTTAATAAAACATTTTCAAATACAATGAGCGAAGAATATGCAGAATGTAACCATAACAACTGGATTTTATCATTAGATATATATTTTTTATTTTCATAACATTTTAATTTTCTTTTTTTTAAATTTTTATAGTTTTTTCTTTTATTTACTTTTTGAGATTCCGTTGTTATGGTACCTGAGGTGGAACAAGTACATTGAATCAATAGCTTCATCTACCGCTGTTCATCTCGAGGTCCTTGACAAAATCTAGAGACGGATATGCAACGTGATTGGTCCTGATCCGGCACCCTCTCTACAGTCGCTATCTCACAGACGTGCTGTAGCTCCCCTCTGTCTTTTCTACAACTATTTTCATGGCAACTGCTCTGAAGAGCTACTTTCACTGGTTCCCAAACTGCATGAATTTAAGCGTGCTAGTAGGTTGGCATCTCGGACCCACCCTTTCACTGTTGAAACGGCTAAATTTAGCCATCTCTTCTACTCCAACAGCTTCTTATCTCGCACCTCTCGTCAGTGGAACTCACTTCCTCCTACTTGCTTCCCTGATAGCTATAATCTTCAAATATTCGAATGTAATGTCAAGCGATATCTTCTGATGCTTTGATCCTGATCCTCGTCCTTCTCTATAAACACCATCTTTACTCTTGCTCTCACTTTCTGTAACCTCTTGCGTGCTAGTGGCACTCACGCCTTGCTTGGGGTTATATTCTTTAAAAAAACATAATTTGCTCGCTTCGAGTGGCAGTGAAATCGCCTCGTGCGACCATAGCGCAGCGATTTTCTCCTTAGTATGTAACTAAACAAATTTGCTAATCATTACAAGACAGGCGAGTCTGTTGTTACGAACAAAGCAACGAAAGTCACACTTCAGCCTTCTTCAAGTACCTTTCGTCGTCGTACACGATATCTTTCTTGGAATTTCGAACCGAACACTTTTATTCAATCCATGAAGATAGTGTTCTCATTCTATTTTCCATACTTAGAGGAGATAACTCATATTTGTTAATACTCACCTGCTTGTTTATTGTTTTTTTCTTTTTCGCCTTTGGGTCGCTTCTCCGTTTCTTCCACTGAGCAAGTGCATATGATTTTTCAACACTACCAAACCCAGGGACTAAACTTCACAACCCTACAAACAAATGAACACTAAATTCAAATTGATCGTTCAACATTGAAACTGGTGGATGAGCGAAGCCCGGAATGCCGAGTTTCTTCACAATGTGGGAGATCATGACTCTCCATAATTTCCTTTGTAGACATCAGAATCGTTTGTCCTTTTGTCAAGTTTCCACCCCCATTCCGCCACTCATTTACACATGCTCGTCGGGTAGATGTCCCGCTGTTTTCCCCTGTCATTTGTGTCTTCGATATATCCTGTCAGTATCAAATTCTCCAAGCTCTCTTTCCTCATTATGTTCCAAAAATTTTCTACCGTCTCTTTCTGATTTTGAGTATGTTTCCTTTTTTGTTTTCATGTTTCTTAAGACTTCTTCGTTCGTTTCTTACATGATATTCTCAGCATCCTTCTGTAGAGCCAAATTTCTGGTACTTCAAGTCTCATAATCACGTGACAAAATTGGCCAGCATTTACTACCATATAGGAGGATTTATGTTGCATACCAGTTTAGCATTCTTTTCTTTGTTTCTAACGATTTTCTTTCTGTTTCTTGGTACTTTGCTGAGCTTTTCAAAACCGGTATTAATCACGTTTAAAGTGCACTTTAAATTTCTTCAAATATGGATCGAAATATCTATCCTCCCTATTGGGAGATTTTTTTCAATTACAATACAGTACTCCGATTTTTCTTCATTTCTATTTGTGTCTTGAATTTTGAAAAAAATCTTGTCGACATTGTTGAATTATATTTCTCTCTCAGCCCGGGTTGCTGAAGAGCAGCGATAGCCTTCAAGCCGGTAATGTATATCCTGTTTAACTAAGACATTCTGTTACAACTGAGGGTGAACGAATGAAGAGAAGGGCGACAAAGTAAAACAAAAAAAAAGAGGTAAGATAATGACAGAGAAGGATTCTTTTTTTTTTTTTTTCATTAAATTAGAAATAAAAGGATTTTTTAAAAAATAGATCCAAAACAAAAATGCTCTCTATTAATCATCTGAGATAACTCTTTTTATCTTTCATCAGCATGGCTGATGCTAACCTCTAGGAAAGTGATTCGTTGCTTCTTCTTGAGCTAACACTATCAGCCGGCATAAAGTGGAAAGACTAAATTGAATTCATTGCTAGATCTGCTAAAAAAGTTGGTTCCCTGTGTCGTGCCAGACAATTTTTCTCTCCAGAATCTATCTTATATATCTATAAGTCTGCCATTCGACAATGCTTTGAATATTGCTGCCGCAGAAGGTCTGCTGCTCTTTCCATATATTTAAAGATTCTTGAAAAAATTCCAAAGAAGAATCAGCAATATTATAAGTCCTTACCTGGCATCTCGGCTTCGGTCTCTTTCCCACCGTCACAAGGTAGCTTCCCCGTGCTTTTTCTATAAATTCATTCATGGTAATTGTTCGGATGCGCTTTTCGCTATGGCAAGACTAAGCTTAGGGTTCAGACTTTATGAATTTAAGCGCAGCACTAAATTAGCAACAAGTCTCATCAATTCACAATGGAATACCAATAAGATACAACCGTAAGTTCTATGCTAACAATTTCTTTTTTCACACTTCTCGATTGTGGAACTATCTTCCGGCATCATGCTCTCCAGCCAGCTTTGATCTTCAAAGATTTATATGCAATATCAATCAAACTATCTTGCTTATTACACTTATATTGTTCTCGTTCCTTAATAACGTTTCTGTTTTCTATTTCCCACTCAGTAACCCTCGTGTCTTAGTGGTTTTACTGCCTTGCATGAGGTGAATTTGATTTTTTAAAAAGCGTGGAAAGAAAAAAAGATGACAGCGAAAAGACAAAAAGAAAAAGAACAACAACAGTAACAAAGAAAATCTGTTTGGTAAATTGTCTGAAGCTATCTCTTCTAGTCTTCTGGAACTGGAGGTGGGGAATATAGAAAAAAGAGAATAAAGTTTAGAAAGAAAAAAATCAAGAAAATATATCCGTTTTCAGCAAATGGGTTCAGAGTCCAAAATAAAAATGGGCTCAGATCCCAAAATAAAAATAGGTTCAGAGTCCAAAACAAAAACTTTAAACACGGGGGAAAATAAAAGAGTTAAAGAGACGACGTGTAAAGTGAAAAAAAAAAAAAGGTAAAACTGAAGCTACGGCCAAAATATTTGTCCATATTTTGATATATTTTCTAATCTTTTTTATTTTTCAGTTTTATTTCATTTTTTTTTTTTTCATAGACCGACGTATGTTGCTTCGATTTAATAATTTCGGGGCGAAGTGTTTTGTTCTAAACCCATAGATATTTCCTGTCAATTACATTTTTCCTTTTTATTTATTTTTATTATTTTTACTTTCTTCAATAATGAACACAACGTCACCAACAAGAGGGAAGACTTGGGCGTTTCATAGTCGGGTAATTTTAAACCAGCAGGTCAAATTGACCAATGGTAATCGTAATGGTAAGATTAGCTGTAACCTTATAGGTAAACAGGTGGTATTCATTGACTGTTCGCATTACTGTCGACTGAAATTTATAAAATATTTCTGATAAAACTTTTCGATAAAATAGGTTTCTCAAGCTCACTGTTAAAACTCTTTCTAATACTGATGGGAGTTTCCTTCCTAACATTTTGTTTATGGTAGTGTGAAAAGTCAACATCTTGATTTTTCTATTCCAGTTACATATGCTAGCCAGATTAGTTGTTGCTGCAGCTGAAAGTTTTCAAGTGATGTGGTTTTTCTTATTTGGTCAAGTTCTTTTTTATTCTGTAGCGCCAGTTTACTGCCACATACTTGCGACCTTATGTCAAACTAATCTCAGCTGATGAAACAATAATGTAGAGGAAATACTTTTTCTGGTGAATTGATTTTGTTGCTGTTGTGGTGGAGGGGGCGGCGAAAAAGGGTCAGTCATATCAATAGGAAGAAAGACTGAAAGTGAGGCCTGCGTCTTGGGTCGAGTGAAATAGACATATTTAACCTGCTGTTTAAAATTGTTGCATATTTCTCATAAGTGCTAATTAAAAATAAAAATAAAATTATGTCGAATGCTGAGTTTCAAGACAGGCAACCATCCACTTATAAGAGTGACGCAGCTTTCGTCACTTTATGGTTGAATGATACTAAAGTCAATGTTCTTGGTGAGGGGAACAAGTGGTCCAAGTAAATGGTTAAAGAAATAACAAAACAAGTGTTACATATATATCATATATTAAACAGTAAGTACAACAAAAGAGTATTACGCGACTAGTGAGTGTGAGATGGATGATACAGCGTTCAATCTATTCGACTGTTGATATTTACCAGCCTCCCCACGCAGGCTCGGCCAAAAATTCCTCATATGCCCCGTATAAAACGGGGTCGGGTAGATGTTTCCCGAGACTAGACTCTGCCCTTCGACATAGCCTCGTCTGGGGATCCTCTCTGCCCGGAGGTAGTGAGTTTTACCAGCACAGCCGAACAGATCTGTTTGACTGTTAATATTTGACAGCCGCCTCCACGAGGGACGTATGTGGCACAAGGCCGAATTTGTAGGTTTTCCGAGCCCGTAGGCTCGACCAAAAATATTCCCTTAGAACCCGTATAAACGGGTCCTGGGTCTGTCTACCTCACCGAACGAAACTTTGCCCTTCGGCAAAGCCTCGTCCGAGAGAGGCAGAGAGTTCGACAGCAGCTGCGAACAATCACAACGCGGTAGAACAATCTGTTCGACTGTTAATATTTAACAGCCCCCACCCACAAGGGATGTATGTGGCACAGGGCCGAGTTTATCGTGGGTTCTCCGAGCCCGTAGGCTCGGCCAAAAATATTCCCTTTGAACCCGCCTAAACGGGTTCAGGGACTGTCTACCTCCCCGGATGAAACACTGCCCTGCTGCAAAGCTTCGCCCGAGGCAAAGAGTTCAACAGAAATGAACAGTCTGGTCGACTGTTCCCACATGGCCTTCTCTCCTACTAATCTTAAAGTAGGTGGAAGAGTCCAACATCGACTCTTTAGAGGGAGGACACCACAACAGTAACATTGTTCGAAATGTGATCTTTTGTTTAAAAGGGCGAATATGTGAAAGAGGGAGAACAAAGAGATCAAAGGTTGCTCCATAACTGTGACCTTGTGTCAATCAAAAATAAGCTGAGTAACTATAAGGGTACCGTTTGATAATGTTTGATAAGTTAACTCAGGCACTCATTGATTG
>CAHIKZ030003108.1:3210000-3212500 GCA_903632075.3 Acanthosepion pharaonis | reverse complement strand
CACACGCGGAAAACAATATATATATATATCTACAGAGCAAGCAGAGTATATGGAGAAACAAAAAGCAAGGGTGTTACATATAATATGGATATACTCTTATGTCTGGAGAAGCCATGTTTAGGACTCCAGATTCAAACAGGCGAGGAGATATTCAACTAAGAGGAAACAGCAAGTCTTGTATTTTCCCAAATTGAGGACTGTGAGCTGGAGTTTCTTTCTATATCTGGGAGAGATATATTCCCAAAAGGAAATTGCGCCATGTGCTTCTAAGCTTCTATGGGAGGCCCGAGCTAAAAAAAAAAAAAAAGGAATCGCTCGGTTTGGCTGCTGTAAACAAACTGAAATTTACTGTCGTTCTTGTCACTGCATAAAGTGACGTCACTATGCTGCTCGTCACGTGATTCACGTAACTTGTCTCCACCAAAGGGATATAAGCGTCTTCTGTATCTCTATAGATCGTCTTCAGTAAGTGAGTTATTAGATGATGACGGATTTGTTGGCAGCACTGAAGCAAAACGGATGTCAGTGTGTCAGTGTGTCACACTTTCTCAACTTTACTCCGAGTGGCCGTAACCCAACGTGTCATACCATTTTGGAATCAGGCCGATTCCGTGAACAAATTAAAAATATTCCGGGCTGGATCCGGACCCGCAATCCTGAAATTTGGGATTCCCAAGTTTTCATTACTGCGATTGTATTCGGCGATTTTTTAACGTTATTTTTTGCGACAATATTTTTGTACAATAACAAGTTTTATAAATTCGTAATAAATTTGAGAATAATGGAAATTAATTGTGAAATCCAACGAAAGTCACATGAAATAAAAATAATTCTTTGTACGGAATGTAAGGACCTACGTACATCAAATTGTCTTTAAATTAAGTAACGACAGAACAGTTATCGTTGAATTTTTTAAAGGTAATCTTAAATATTAATGCAATACTTAAATGCAGCGATCAATTATTAGTTCTTCTGTAGTTTATTGTTGCCTATCGCATCTACTTCCTACCTCTTATGATGAAGGCTCAAACAAGAGCCCTCTGCAGGAGCTAGCTTAAATGCCACCCGAGAGGGCAGCTTTTAAGCTAGTTAGTAATAATCTTCAAAACGTGCTGGCTAAACTTGACACTACGACGAAGTGACCTTGTTTCACAGCATATTTATAATCTTCCAACAAGGGTAACCGTAAACTTTGTAATAAGTTCGATCCTTGCTGGATACTCGATACGTATGGCCGTGTGCCTGAATTAAAAAAATCTGGGTTACTGTGAAACTGATTGAATGAAAGGAAGTAATCTCACCTTCGATGTCCGGGGCAATGTCAACGGTTATTTGTTTTTTTGTATTCGTTTCAATCAGGGCCTTGCAAACTGACAAAGTATTTATTAGTGTAAATAAAAGAACTCCTCAGGAAAATAGATGTTGACAGTACTTGCTAGATTATGAGTCTCACTAGTGCGTCTCGTTTATCAACGCCGTTCTGGCTTACAGCCAAATCACGTTGAAACAACGGCCCCCATACAATCAGCAAAGTTAAGCAACATCAAGCCTGGTCATTACCTAGACAGATGACTGTTTGGGAATACCAGGTGATGTAAGCTTGGATGTGCGGATGGTGTAATGGATAATGACTCGGGGTTGTTAATCAGAGAGCTGAGTTCCAATTCCGGTTGGGTTCGTTATATTCACTTACGCGCAAATACTCTAGAGAAAAGTATGAATCCACCTCGTCCCCCACCAGCTAATACTTGCATCACTAAATCATCATTATTTCAAAAATAAAAAATAAATTCTTAGAACCTAAAAATATTTTCTGGCTTTAAATAACCTGCAAAAGGTTGATAAGCCGTCGAAAATGAATGAATCAATCAATCAATCAACGCTATCCTGCGTGCCGAAACTCGTGTTGAATTTAGGAGTTAGGAAAGTCATTCTTTCGAGGATCTTCAAACACGATTTTATGGTTTGGTTTATTTTACGGCATATCAACACCTCAATGGCTTATTTAATACCGACAAGATTTTTATTGCTTCTAATATTTTTTTCCAAAAATGTGTTGCACGTAAGATTTTCTTTTTCAAAATTGTATAGCTTGTAATTTTTTTTTCTTTTTCAGAAATGTATTATTATAATAATTTTAAAAAAAAATTCATTGCCAGTAATAATTTTTTTTTACAAAAATGTATTGCTCGTATTAAAACCTATTTTTACACTTTCATAGTGTTTTGACCCCAGTTTGGGGGTTAACTATTTGCCCATAGATGAGACCCTAACAGGTGCTACCACCCCAGGCCAGGGTGGACCTGGGAACACCAGTAATTAAGAGGTGGTTCCACGCTCCTCAAAACCTCCTGATCAGAGGCTTTGCCGTTGGATGTAGTTTATCGTCTTACCCAGGACGTGGATGTAGTTTATCGCCCTACCCAGGACGTGGATGTAGTTTATCGCCCTACCCAGGACAGACGATCTTTTGGTCTGGAAAACTTACCCACAGAGGCTC
>CAHIKZ030003108.1:2977500-3205000 GCA_903632075.3 Acanthosepion pharaonis | reverse complement strand
GCCCAAGAGCCACGCAATGTAGAGGGTAATTAAATGAGGTTATTGTATGAACGTCAAAGGAGAATTACAGAAGAACATTAAAATGCCATTCTTAAATTTTGTTTTATAAATTTTCACCCAACACAAAGCCCAAGAGCCACTCAATGTAGAGGGTAATTAAATGAGGTTACCGTATGAACGTCAAAGGAAGATTAAAGAGCATTAAAATGCAATTCTTAAATCCTCCTTTTACGTTCATATACGTGAAGATATGTAGGAAATATAATGGTTAACTCTCGGTTTAAATAGGTTAAGATTATAGTTGTCAGGAAAGCATCTTCTCGGGAGTGTGTTCCACAAAGTGAACTTCTTGGGAAGAAGCTATTCGAGTGGAACTTGTTTCTTATGGAATTCTTAGTGAATGAGGAGGACTCGTTTCAATTGTACATAGCAAGGTCGGTCTTAGCTGTAAATGTCTGAACTGGTGATACTAATGAATGTATTTCATAAGAACATTGGCAATGTGAATAGCGATAGAGTAACGAGAGGCGACGTTTCGTCTTTGTGAAAAGCGCTTAAGTAGAAAAGAATTCATCACCCACAAGGGCGCGTAGATGTATTTGAAAGTAAGGACTGGGCAGCTCCAGCTCATATATGGCTAGATAATCCCCATTGCAGTCGCCTGCTTTGTTCAACACCCACAGAAGTATGGATTTCAATCTGCTAAGTCAATTGCTGGTACCCTAAATCTCTTTACGCTTCGAATCAGCTAGGGTCGAGACCATAAATTCATCACGAGAACGATCGCCTTATATTTATCAAAAACCTTTGACAAGGTGTGACATTGGGGTGGGGGGGTGCCATATAAATTCCCCGTGGCCGAGTGGTTAGAACGTTCGCCTTCAGACCATGAGACCCGGGTTCGAATCTCACCATGGTCGATTTGTGAGGACGGTTACTTCTTGATGTTCTGGAGGTGTCTGAAAACCATACCACAGTAGACAGAACCCTTGGAAGCCGTCGGTGGTTGTGTTAGCTGTTGATCACACTAGATAACGTGCTCTCTCCCAGAAACTGTAACTAAGGTCTGCTCAGCATAGCTGCAGTATAATAGTATTCGAAACAAAAGCAATTGATTTGGCAAATCGAAATCCATACTGTTCTTGTTGAGGTGACCAATAACCTTTTTGTTGATGTCAGACTCGAAGTGTTTGTTGATGACACTAAGGAGACTGGCATGAACCCTCACCCTCATTCTTGAAAACAAGGCATACAGCTGACACCTTCCGTTGAATTGGGAAGCGTTTTCCTTCAAACTGCGGTTGAATAGTTTTACTAAGATTCGGAGAAATTCTGCGCTAATGTTCTTAAGAAAAATCTGCGTTAATGTTCTTAAGAATAACCACTAGGATTTTACCAGGACCAGTAAGCTTCTTGGAAATGTTATATTCCTCTTTCCTCATTATATGTCGGAGAAATTTCAACTGTTTCTTTCTGATTAAGCATCAGACAATGACTTTTGTTGGCATTTTCCTTAAAACTTCCTTACTGATTAAATGTTCCGTCTATGGTATTCTCAACATGCTTCTATAGAAATACATCTCTATTGCTTCAAGTGTAGCAGTGATTAGGCTTAAAGGAGGCTCAGCTAAGTATAAGTTGAAGGGGGGTGAATAATTATGCAAATGACATGGTAATAAAATACGGATAATGATGGAAATAAAATAATAATAAAAATTCTCTTTTATTTACTTCACGTCGAATCATGTGTTTTTTTAATATTATATACGCCGAATTGTCTGATGATCATTTCTATGTATGCATTTTATGTAAGCTTCATATACATGACAAGATGGTGGATCCTATTAAAAACGTAACTAACATACGCATTACTAAAAGTTTCACGGAAAAAGCATACAAGCATGAAATCGTATAATCCGATAGAACCAATCGTAAGGAGCTTTATTGCCTTGCTTGGGGTCAAGTGATTAACACACACACACACAAACAGAGATAGATAGATAGATAGATAGATAGATAGATAGATAGATAGATAGATAGATAGATAAAGAGAGAAAGAACCGATTGTCAGGCGCTTATATATATACAGGGTGATTGAAAAGTAATTCCCCATTTTAAAATACTTACACTTTATTTATTAACCATAATTTTGACAAGAAATGGATATGAGAGGAAAGCATTTAGCATGAGGTTTTATTTAAAATTTGACATGGACACTATCAGTTTCTCGAGCCGACCAGTAGTCGCGTCAACTGATTTCACCAGGAACTCTTCAAGTTCTTCCAAGGACTGGCTCCTTTAGCAAATCCCAAAGGAAAAAGTCACAGGGTGTTAAGTAAGGACTCCTGGCTGGTCACTCATACATAAAATAGGGAGTTACTTTTCAATCACCCTGTATTGTATTGTGTGTGCGTGATATATATATATATATATATATATATATATATATATATATATATATATATATATAAAATATAGTCTTAAGGTGTGCTATATTTATGGGATAAAGTGCTCAATATCAGAGATAGAGCGTGTGTAAATATAAAAGTGAACATAGAGTCAAAACTTAGAGGCGACAGTCTGTTTCATGCTATATGCAATCGTCAGGACCTGACGATTGCATATAGCATGAAACAGACTGTCGCCTCTAAGTTTTGACTTCTATGTTCACTTTTATATTTATATATATATATACATAGAGAGAGAGAGAGAGATAGATAGATAGATAGATAGATAGATAGATAGATAGATAGATAGATAGATAGATATGGAGAGAGAGAGATAGGACCAAACGTCAGGATTTTATATATATATATATATATTTATATATATATATATATATATATATATATATATATATATATAGAGAGAGAGAGAGATATGGAGAGAGAGATAGGACCAAACGTCAGGATTATATATATATATATATATATATATATATATATATATATATATATAGAGAGAGAGAGAGAGAGAGAGAGAGAGAGAGGGACCAAACGTCAGGATTATATATATATATATATATATATATAGAGAGAGAGAGAGAGAGAGAGAGAGAGAAATTTAAAGCTAATCGTCCCAGCACCTTTATCGTTTTCGATTAAAAATTGTCGGCGACGTTTGTTGAATTGCTTTCCACGCCTGGCTTCCGACCAAATTATATATATATATATATATATATATATATATATATATATATATATATATATATATATATATAACACATCACCAAACCAAACCATAAATTAGTCCGAAAGATACCTTTTGAGGAATGAGTTTAAAGAAAAGTTCTAAAGACGCTGGCAGTTTATACACTTTCCTCTTTATCCCAATTTTCACACACACACTCTCTCTCTCTCTCTTTCACTCTCTCTCTCTCTCTCACACACATACATATATATATATATATATATTAACAAATATACATAATACCCAAAGCCACTAAACTTAAATGTAGATTATAGTACAATTAAATATTTAATAATAGTAATAAATTACCCAACTAAGTCAACGCCACGCGGCCCAGAAATTTAGATCCTATAACAACCAGTTTATTATTACCTGATGATTGCCTAGTGCATGAAACTCCGAGACGTATTGCCGGCGTGATGGGGTATTATGTATATTTATTAATATATACTTAATAGCTCTGTTATATTGCATTGAGCACTGTTTAAGTTACACCAAACGATATATATGTGTGTGTGTGTGTGTGTGTGAAAACTTGCACGTACATTTATTTATATGATATATATATATATATATATATATATATATATATATATATATATATATATATATATATTGGAGGGATGTCAACTCAGCGTACAAATAAGTGTCAATTATTAATGAACAAACTTACGAGCAACAGCTTTTGAGAGAAGCAAGTTAACCATCGTCTATGAAGAGTCATTCATCATGGAGATGCACCCTACTGCCCAGTTCCCCAAATAATCAATGCACTTTCAACAGGAAGTGTGGCTTATAAACCTTTTACGCCTGCCCCTAAATATGAAGAAGGGAGTGCCGAATATTTCTGCCCAAATTCTCACCTTCGAACCCCGCAATAAAGAGCAGATGTACACCAGATGCTCTGCATTTATCCTCATTTATTTAGCGCGCTTCCCTCTTGAAATTGGAATGTACTTTATATATATATATATATATATATATATATATATATATATATATATATATATATATATGCGCACACAAATATATATACGGACACACATAAATACGTGTATGTGTTGTGTGTGCCTGTGCGTGTGTGTTTCTACGTGCTCAGGTGTATATATCTGCTTGTGTATTATCCATTGATTTCGATTAATATACTACACGAGTATATATATATATATATATATATAGGGATAAGAGAGAGAGAGAGAGAGGGAAAGAAAGGTAAAGAGAGAGTTTGCCTTTGTCTGATTATTACATTTATCGATATCTCTCGAGATACCAGAAATATGCGTATGTATTTGTATACGCGCGCACGCACACACACACACACACACACACACACACACACACACACACACACACACACACACACACACACAAAGCTCTTTTTCCATTTAAATAAAAGTCGTTTTCGTTTTAAATGGATGAGGAAGGCACGTATGATAGTTGAAAATTTGATTCTGTAACAACTATTTTTGTGGTGTTAAAAATGTAAAATGCAGAACTAAAAATACCTTTTCAGTGTCTATTCACCTATCTCTCTCCATTTCTCTCTCTCTCTCTCTCTCTCTCTCTATATATATATATATATATATATATATATATATATATATATATATATATATATTACCTGACATATATCTATATATATAAAATTTATGTGTAGGTGTGTGCGTCTGTATATATATATATATACAACAGCAATATCAATAACAAAGATTGTGTTTTGCCAAAAAATAAGGAAGTCGGTCAACCAAGCCAATCCTGGAATATAAAGCGTTTCAGCCAAGCCAGTCTCTGTACTTGATATCAAGAGATGGCTCGTTAATCGTAACAATTAAATTATTATTTTTCACTATTACGCCTTCTGATGAGTGAATGTAATCTACGGAAACTCACAGCCGAGACAGAGAAGTCTTACTACACACGCACGCACGCACGCAGGCACGCACACACACACACACACACACACACACACATATATATATATATATATATATATATATATATATATATATATATACTAGTAATAATCTTATAAGTATAAGAAATTATACTCGCCCGGAAAACCTTCGGAGTCTTGATTTGCAAATAATCAAACCAATACCAAAGTTAAAAAAAAAAGGTATAAAAAAGAAAGAACCAAGAACATGTACATCAGCCGAAAATAATCATCTAGCATTCAAGTCCAAAGTCCAGAGGAAAAAATCTCGATACGAGTAAGCAAAATAACTAAAGTGTTCAATACAATAAGTAGAGCAGACCTAATTAAACCTAAAGAGCCAGACAAACCTAACAAGGTTTCACCTAAGCGGATCGTCAGGGAAAGCTGGCTCTGACGATCCGCTTAGGTAAAACCTTGGTAGATTTGTCTGGCTCTTTAGGTTTAACTAACTAACTATATATATATTGAAGACAACACTTAAGGCGCAATCGTCGTGGCCTGACGATTGCGTCTAGCATGAAACTGCCTTTCGGCTCTAAGTGTTGACTTTAATGTTCACTTTTATATTTACACACACTCTATCTCTGATATTGAGCACTTTATCCCATAAATATAGCACATCTTAAAACTATATTTCTTCACATATATATATATATATATATATATATATATATATATATATATATATATAATCGTAATCGTAATTAAGACAGTAAAACCACTAAGTCACAAGGGGTTACTGGATGTGGAAGAATTAAGAATATAAACATTACTAATGAGCGGAAAAAGAAAAATGTAATCAAGAGGACAATAGATAGCGATTGACATTGCATTTAAATTTTTGTAGATTACAGTTGGCTGGAAAGCATGGGACTGGAAGGGAGTTCCACAAGCGAGAATTGTGAGAAAAGTAACTGTTAGCATAAAATTTACGGCTACATCTAGGCCAACTCAACTGTAAATTGATGAGATCTCGACGCCAGTCTAGTTCAAAATGTCTAGGTACCTTAGCGAAGAGCTGATCGAACAATTACCAGGAAAGTACTTCTAGAAAAGACACAGAGGTAACTTTATGACGGTGGGAAAGTGACTGAAGTTGAGCCATCAGATCGAGACCAATAATATTACTGAATCTTCTTTGGATTTTATCAAGGACCTCAAGGTAAACAATTGTAGATACGATTACGATATTTGTAACTATGTTATAATGTCCTTTGTTAACTTTTGCACATTATTTATTAATGAATATAAGGATTATAAGGATTGTTTATCTCATTTATTTAGTTTAAAGTGTTGGCTTTATCTAAAGTATATTACATCATCTGCATTGCATCTAATGCATATATAATGCATTTATTGTATCTAATGCATATATAATGCATTTATTGTATCTAATGCATATATAATGCATTTATTTGCAATTTTCAAGGTATTCGTTTTCAGTTTTCGATTTTTAAGTAAAGTTGAAAAATTTGTTTTCGCGTCTGCTTTTGAGATAAGTTCTAATCGTTTGTTTAATGATTTACATTCTTCTGAAAAGGTAATTATAGTTATTTTCTCCTCCAGACTGAGTTTATAGTTTTGGGATTTATTGTTGTGGGTTAATGCTGTTTTCCTTATTTTTCCTGATATTTTAGTGTAATTTGGTTTTTATTTTTAATTTCCTATATATGTTTAGAAAGTATTTTGCTGTTTGCATATTTACTATTTGTAAAGGATATTCTGTGTACGTGATTTTTCTATTTCCAAGGTTTTTCAGTTACTCCTCTGTAATTATTTTTCGTTGTCTGCTGATTTTACAGTGGCTTCGTATATTATATTATTTTGCAAGCAGTTGATATTTAAGGTACATTCGTTCTTTGCTCTGTAGTTACAGGTGGGTTTGGTTTGTGCGAGTGGTTTGTTAGATATTTTTTCTGTTACACTCTATTATTCGTGTTATGTTCTCCGTACAACTGTAACTAATTTTTACTGTGTTTTTATTGAAAATCTTGTGTAGAATTCTTGATGTAGAAAATACTTGCGTATTTCATTAATACTTTTTTTACGTCTGTTTCTACGTTTTTGTTGTATGGTTTAACCATAAGATGTTTCTTTAACTGTTTGCTGGTTACATTCAATGGCTCAAAAATCAAACTAGTTACATTCCATCAGCACCGATCGGATCCCGAACTACCACCAGTCACGATGTTACGATGAATGGGTGCCCCCCCACCTCTGGGAGGCTACGTGCCTTGGGACACTATTGGGCCCTTAAACTCACCCCTGATTTAAAGTGGAACTCGTACATACGATGCATTGCTAAAGATAAAAAAATGTACGGTTCACTGTACCGGTCCAGTAAGTACCCGACTCTTCGTGCTATGATGTACCTTTAAAAGAATCAGAGCATGCCTAAAATGGGGCACTGTTGTCATATTAAGGTGGGAGCTGGCTAGTTCTCACTTTCCAGCTTCGGTAGAGTTCAAACAGCTTCTCAGAGTCCTTGCAGGTGACAAATTATTTTCCACTCTTCAAACTCTCTCTCACCCTCTCTCGCTCTCTCTCTCTCTCACACACACACACGCACACACACACACACACACAAGCGAGTTGTAGCGAGTCTCTCATTTCTCTATCGCTATTTCCATCGAAAGTACTCAGACGAGCGACATTCCTTGGTTCCGCAAGTTTTAACCATCACGGCCATAACTCTCTATGACATTCATATTGTCGCACCCTACCCCGTATTCCATTGGTGAGAAGTAAGTTCCACTCGAACAGCTTCTTCCTGCGAGCCACTGCTTTGTGGAACTGGCTCACAAGAGATTGTTTCAGCAATCATTACAATCTTAACCTGTTCAAGTCTAGGGTTAACCGTTATCTTACTTTGTGTAATTTTTCTTCTTTTAATTTCGGACAGTCTCATGATCCTGAGACATCCTTGTAATGATCAAATTAACGACACTAGCAAAGGTTGAATAAGACGAACTATCAGTCTACGCACACTTAGTTCACTCCTCACACACAAGCACACACACTGTCTGTCTGTCTGTCTCCCTTTATCCCTTGTACTCATCTTCTCTTGTTTTATAAATGATGAAATAAGTGAAAGTTTGAATAAATGATTATAGCAGTCTTCTTTTGGACAAGAGAATTCACCATCAAGTGCCGATTAAAAAATGCATTATCAAAAAAATGCATTATCAAAAAATGCATTATCAAAAATATGCATTATCAAAAACCTGAACTTAATGCCTTGCTAACAAACAATACTAACAGCGACCAATCAAAAATTAATTTGTTTCTATTTTTGTCTTAAGAAGGGCTTCTTGGACATGCTGATAACTTTTTAGCATACCTTCATATATATGTGTGTGCGTGTGTGTTTTTGTTGATGTGCAACTGTGTGTCTGTGTTTGTGCGTGTGGTTCTAAATGTATAGAATTTAAAATTTGCTATAATTTGGGGCGAAAGGTACTCAGTACCAGCGATAGAGGATTTGTAGATAGAGACAATGTGGACATAGAAATCAATACTGCATGGTGACTGTCAACCTCATGCCAAAAACGATCTTGAGACCAAGATAAAGAAGATCGCTTGAGGCGTGAAACTGACAGTCATAATGCAGAGTTGATTCCTATGTCCTCTCTCTCTCTCCTCTCTCTCTCTCTCTCTCTCTCTCTCTCTCTCTCTCTCTATATATATATATATATATATATATATATATATATATATATATATGTATGTATGAGTGTGTGTGTTTAAGGTTTTTGTGCATAATATATGTCACATGTATGTAGACGCACACACACACGTGCACACACATACATACATATATACATATAGAGAGAGAGTGTGTGTATGTGTGTGTGGTTTGTCCTTTCGGTTATCCTCGTAATTGAGTGGACACCATCTCCAATCTGTGTGCGTGTATGTATGTATGTATGTATGTATGTATGTATGTGTGTGTGTGTGTGTGGTGGTTGTCCTTTCAGTTTATCCTCGTGTGTGGACACCATCTCCAGTCTGTGAGCGTGTGTGTGTGTGTGTGTGTGTGTGTGTGTGTGTGTGTGTGTGTGTGTGTGTGTGTGGCGGTTGTCCTTTCGGTTATCCTCGTAATTGAGTGGACACCATCTCCAATCTGTGTGTGCTTGTGCAAAAGGTAATATATTTATATATATATATGAATATGATTTTCTTGTGTGCATCGAGAATGAAAGGAAGTCTATGGCGTCACACTGGAGCCATTGAGATGCCCAGAATTGGGTAGACATCTGGTGCCACTCATCCTTCCAGCTGGAGCCAGTCTCAATCTTGGCATCCTGACAAAAATCCAATTGATGATCTTTAAAAAAAACCTTGAACAAGGTCTGTCTCTTCCTCTTGCCGTCTTCTCGGATTTATGAACGCAAATATACACCGTCTCTTTTATTGCCAACTATGTGTGTTTTTTTTTTTAATTTTAAGGCAGTAATAGACATACACACACACACACACACACACACACACACACACACACATATATATATATACGTGTGTGTGTGTGTGTATTTTATAATTATAATTACAGTGTAACCCGAATATAAGAGAGTTGTCGGGACCGGAGAAGTCTCTTATATCCGGGTTTGGTCTATTTTATATACATTAACACAGGCTCTAATTTGGGACCAGTGAAAATCTCTCTTATATCCGGGTATTTATTAATTATTTATGCTTTTTGTTACTGAATATTTTGGACCCTGGTTTACAGCAAACTTGGGAGTTTTGATTATCTATAAACCTGGGGCATTCATTTTAAATCTGAATTAATTTTTTCGTTGTCTGAAAGTTTAAAACAGTGCATTCCATATTCCGTAAATTATTCAGTTACTCCAAGAAACCGAATGCAAAATACAAATGCAGAAGACCGAAGAACATATCTGCTGAAACGGCGTAAACGGAAAACACAAAACGACAGTTGTCCGAATAGTTTAATAAAAATTTTGTCGAAATTCGTTTTCTTTAAAAGTCGATGAGAAACTTTGACTTACTTTTCTTGGTTTTTTTGGGTTTTTTTTTTATCTCATTTTAAACATTTCAAAACAAGCCTCCTAAACTTAAAAGATTGGCGCTACAAAATATCCCTTTATCTCCTTACTAAACCCTGGATAGAATTAAAAATGAGTCGGGAATTCATGTCATTCCAAAGGCTGTGTTGTTTTTTCTTCTGTTTGGCCTTGATTCAAAAAATGTTTAATTCTATCATTTCGGGGGGTTTTGTTTTTGTTGTTGTCGTTTTTTTTTTAATACGGCAATATATTTTTTTTTAATTTGCGCCTAATTATGTTCAATTCAATTAATTTAAACATCATTTTAGATTTCGTGTAGACAGTATTACTCCGTGAAGGACTAATTCAAAAACTTTAGTTCATTATAAATACGACCGTATATACTCGCGTATCATGCGACATGTGAAGACCTGATTTTGAAGCAAATTTTAGGCGGGATCGCCTCATACAAGAGATATAAAATTAGCTTATGTACTGCTGACCCTGACCACTTCGTTGACAAAACTATCCATTTTTTACTGTAGTCAAAAAGTACAGCTGTATTTAAAATAAATATGATTTTGATAAAACTGATGTTTTACTTAAGTTTAACTAATAATAATGCATGTAATAGTCACATATCACTATCATATAAAAATATAAACAGCGAATATGCTTCTTTTTCATTGTTTACGTTTATAAAAATGTTTAGTTGATCAAGATCGTCTAGCTTTCCAATGCGTTACTAAGGATACTTTTATCATTCTCTTTTACTTATTTAACTAGAAGATAGGATAAAGAGATAGAGGAAAAGAGGTTAGTTTATTGTAATTTGTAATTTTATAAGTGAAAATTTGGGGGTTGCACGATACGCAAGACACATTGATGAAGTGTCTCTGCATCATTAATGGCTGTTCATAAATCAATCATTTTAAATGGCCCCACAGATAAAAATTGATTGCGGTTGGGGGAATGTGTAGGTCATGGAAGAGGTCCTACTCTACCTATCCCTCTTTCATGGTAGATATCAGCCAATGCATCGCGAACAATGTGACTAAAATGTGCTGGAGCCCAATTATGCATGAACAACTTATGTCTCCGTATTAGCAGGAATACACCCTCTAGCAGGTCTGGAAGTGTGTTCGCAATAAAGTCCCTGTTGACAGTTCCTGTAAGACGTGCTGGGAGAACATATGGAGCTACCAGACAGCCACCTACAATTCCAGCCCACACATTAATCGTAAACTGATGCTGGTGTCGAGCTTGTATTGTAACTGGTCTACATGACAACACAGCGCCATCTACCGTAAACTTCCTTGAAACTTAATAACTCAAAAATTAATGATTTGCGGACATATGTTTATATGGACCTTTGTCCTTGTTTTGGTGTGAGGAACCAACCCTCCAAAGTTTTTAAAAGTACTTTTGATATACCTTGTATTTTTTCTTATCCATCTGATGGGTTTGAAAATCCTGCAAATTATTTTTAATTTGTGTGTGAAATGGTCATTACCTTGAAGTAAGCTTAATTCCTATTGTACGTAATATATATATATATATATATATATATATATATAGAGAGAGAGAGAGAGAGAGAGAGGCAGTGGCAGAGGCAGAGGCAGACAGACAGACAGACTGAGTGGTATAGCCTTTTGCCGCTACCGTTTGTGAGCAATAACACTGACTCACAAAGGACCTCTACTACGAAGAAAACGAAGTCATTTGAATGAAAGTTTTTAAAAGACTTTTTAAGAGGGCATATTTTTCATGATAAAATTCCACGAATGTTTTCGGTCGCCCCGCCTAACACACACACATACACACACACACAAGCACACAAGCACATACACATACGCTGACACGCACACACGCACGCACACACACACACACACAATGATATTTTTTTATAAATATTTTAAAGTTTTAAGGGAACCTTCAGATGATGTCTGAACATAACTATTTTCAAATGATTCAAACATTTATTATTAACTTTAAAATTTTTTTTACCAATTGTAAGAATGAGGGAATAGCCGTAAAACTTTTTCTCATTGACTCTTAAGTACTTACAAGCTTTCATATATATATATATATATATATATACAGATTAATGAGAAAGGTAAAAATCTCCCTTTTTCTTTCTTTTTTTTACTCGATTATTTTATTGATTATAATATTCTATTCTCAGTAGGTGATCATGGCTCTCCACAACTTTCTATTTCGTGTGACTCTTAGCAGTTTTCTCCCTTTGCTAAAGCTCCCGACCCCGTCCCGCAATCTATTCGCACAAGCTCGTCGGGTAAGTAGCTCGCTGCTTTCCCACCTATCTTTCTCGCCCTCGATACGCCTCGTGAGGGTTAAAATTTCGAAGCCTTCTTTCCTTATTATGTGTCAAAAGAATTTCGACTGTCTTTCTATGATTCTGAGGATAAGTGTCCTTTCTGTTGTTATGTTCTTTAATACTTCCTTGTTGCTTACTCCTTCCGTCCATGGAATTCTTAGTATCCTTCTGTAGAACGACATTTCTGCTGTCCCTATTTTTTTTACCTCATCCGTGGGGAGATTGCCCAGCATTCATTGTCATATAAGAGGATGGACATCACATAGCCATCCAGTAGTCTTTTCTTTGTTTCTATTCAAATTTTTCCGTTAATTTTTTTTAACCAAAAGAATTAATTTGAAACCAGAAATAGCGGGAACTAGCTGTAAATATCTTCATCAACTCTCTGGGACTGTTTCGCGGATCACAACTGCAATTGTGACATGCTGTGTACCTCTCTAAATTTGTTCCGTCATGTTTTCAATGACTACTGCGTCAGTTCTTTGATCTTTCAGTTAATTCCATCAAAAGTATTTGATTTTTCTCTTCATTTCTGAATTCTTGATGCTGATCGTTAAACTCATTCGCATCCTCTCTTTTCATTTTTTTTTTTTTTTTGTATGTCTCTTTCTCACAATCTTTCTCATTTCAGTCCCGCCATTTTGAACTCCTACAGCATCCACTCATTCCTTGGGTGTAATTCTTTATTTCTCTATTTCTTTACCTTTTTTTTTTCTACCTTCTTCCCTATCCCAATGCTCAGCTGGGATGACTGCTTAGCCACATGACCCGACCACATGTCCCATGTCTGCCGTTGAGGCTCCGTGCCAAGTGTGAAGACCGCTGTTTTGAAGCGCCCTGTCCCAGAATTTTGGCACGACGTCAAAATCCGAAGAACTGAAATTTGAAGTGCATTTTCAAGAGTTGTGGCCGAGTGCCAACTCCACACGAATAAAATCATTCAGTTTTTGGAAGAAATGAGAGGAGTGAGGAGAAAGAGAGGAGGAGGAGATTTTCTTGAAGAAGAAGAAGAAAAAAAATGCGGCTTCAACTGATTCTAATTTGGGACTCGATTCCAGGTCAGAGATCATAACGAGAAAAAAACTACAGAAACGTCGGAGAAAGCGATCGAAATGGATTTTACTTGAACAGTTTTTGACATCGATTTTTTAAAATTCTCAATTGATTCCACTATTATTCATGCTAAACGATTATCCTTATTTTATTTTATTAATATTTTTTGTAAAAGAATTGTTAATATCAAGCGTCTTCACATCATTGCAGCCACTGTTGTTATTCTTTTATGTCATTTTATACATTATTATTATTATTATTATCATCATCATCATCATTAAAATCATCATTATTACCAACATCAATATTGCCGAATCTCATTATGCTAAACATCATCTGTACATGCGCCATAAATACTCACCTATATCTGGTAAGCGTGAGACCGATTACTGTTTACACTTTTCTTACTACCCATGAACCCATTAATGGTTTATAGTTACATTAATAGTACATAATATTTTCAATATTCCCATGGGAGAAACGTATCTTTAAAAGATATTCAGCTGTCAAGGTTTCAGCAATCTAGGAATTGTTGTTCTTCTTGTTATTAGCTGACATATTTAAATGCCTACTAAATATGTTTTTTTTTTTCGTTTTATTAGAAAATAAACTTTTCCCGGTCTTTTGAACAGGAGTAGAGGTTTATCCTTGTTTCTTGTTTAGGATTGGGTTTTCGGTTTCTTCCAAAGTCTATTTCACTACCAGTAGCCCCTTGCTTCTTAGTGACATTATTGCGTAGGTTATTATTTGCTTTTCTAATGACATATGCTAGCCATTTAAGTTGTTGCAGCAGCTGGAAGTCCTAAAGTGATGTGGTTGTCCGATTTGGTAAAACTCTACGCTTGTGATTTCAGAAAAATATAGGATTTATAGGTATAATATTCATCGACGGTTACTGAATTTCTTCTTTTATGTGCCGGGTCCCTTCAGGGCGTAGACGATCATGACCCTCCATATCTTCCTGCCCCTTGTAGATCTCAATAAGTTTTAAAATTAAATAAATCCGTTCAGTCCGTGCTTTTGTAAAATAAGCGTAGAAATTACACGTTGGTTTAGTAGTATGCAAACTTTTGTAAGTGCTTATCATGACCGGTTCACACCCTCCTTGGTCTTTTGAACAGGAGTAGAGGTTTATCCCTTGTTTCCTGTTTAGGATTGAGTTCCTGATTCCTTCTCAAGTCTTTTTCATTCTCTTTCACTTCCAGTAGCCGCTTGCGTCTTAGTGGCATTATCGCCTTGCTGCGGTCGAATTAATAAAAAAATACTTATTTATACGCATTACTGTTATTTAATATATTTATATATGTATGTATGTGTATGTGTCTCTGTGTGTGTGAGTGTGAGAAAGAGTGAGAGAGAGATATATATATAGAGAGAGAGATCTTCACTTTTATAAAATTCCGTTTGTATTGTAACACGACGCTAAACTTGACCCAAAGAATTGCGGCTCTGGCTGTGGTGAACAAAAACTTGGAGGGTTCAGTTAAAGGGAGATAACCGAGACATCTGGAAGAGGCATGGCACGTGGAACTAGAACCGGCGAAATAAAGGTTCAGTTCGAAATCCCAATCACCTGAAGAAGGCCGGAGCATAACAACGTCCGAAACATCGAGAACATGACAGTAAAGATGAGGACAGCTGTCCGAAAAATGTAAATAATGTAAAAAATGAATAATTCTTACTTTTTGAGAATACCACGAGCGGAAAATTACGAATTGTGAGGAAGTTTCCAGAAATTTCTGCGGCATATAGTGAGGGAGAAGGGCTTGGCGAATTTAACACACACATGAAGGCCAGGGGGGATGGACAGTGGTGGTAACCTACCTACATGCGCTTGTGTGACTTGAAGAAATGGTTAGGGGATAAACGCTTCTTTTGACTACAAAGGACAGGAAGCTGTAGAGAGCCGTGACTGCCTATGTTCTGAAAAGATATATCAGAAAGAAGAGGAAGATGTGGCAGGGGTGCTGAGGGTGGTGGTGGTGGTGGTGGAGAGATATATGGTAGTTATTGCTGCGGATCGGAGTGACAGAAAGTCGCCATAATTATTATTTTTTTATCGTTAAAATACGCCTGTTACTAATACGACGCTGGTCATCGCCACCCCTAGAGACTGGACATTGTGATATAAATAACAAGAGTTGCTTTCATGTAGATATGCTTGTATATTTAGAAACACCTATTGTAAATTTAGAAATAAGTATTTTATCTTACAATGAGAAAAGGGATAAGTGAAGGAGAAAATGTTAGATCTATAAAAAGATATTCATATTTTGCATAGGAGAGGTTAGGGGTAACTTTGTTCTATAACAGTAATATATATATATATATATATATATATATATATATATATATATATATATATATATATTAGTACACATACGCGTACCTACGTTTTAAATTAATTAATACATATCTTTGCTCTGTATAACTGCATTAAGCACAATTACGTTCACACCTCATTTATCGGTTTCATTTACCTACTCTACAACTATATATGTATATATATATATATATGTATATATATATGTGTGTATGTTTGTGTGTGTGTCTATGTATGTATTTGACAAATGGAAAAACGTTTCATTGAAACTAGATTTGATTACGCGTTTCGCCTTTCTAGGTTTCATCGGATCCAAAAACGAAAGAACGTGACATTTCAAAAAAAAAAAAAATTCAGTCTTTCGTTTTGGGATGTGATGAAGCCTAGAAAGGCGAAACGCCTAATCAAATCTAGTTTCAATGAAACGTTTTTCCATTTGTCAAATTTCTACAAAAACTTTGTCGTGATACTATATCCTATTTTAAACATACACACACATACATACATACATATATATATATATATATATATATATATATATATATATATATATATATATATATATAACAGTGATATGCCATCTGAGTAGGCAGGATAGGTAGTGTCAACCTTCCTAAAATCATAAACGTTAGTAATCATATTTTAATTCTGACTGTTCTTCCGTTAGTTAGCGCATGCGTTATGCCCTGCCATTGCCCAGATAAATAAAGAACCATTCCCTTTTGATCGCAAGGAAAGACGGGAGTAAAAGATATATCAGAAACTCTGGTTTTAGTTAGAAAAGAAAAGCAGATGTAATAATAAGAAAGAAAGAAAGAAAGAAAGAAAGAAAGAAAGAATGAAAAAAAGGGTAAGATAGAGGAAATAATAACTGTATCGGGCATTTAACGTTTGTGTCAATCAAATGGAAAATCTTGCCAATTTTGAATCTTTTCATTTGCACCCTCTCCTTTAAATAATGATCTATATTCATACTTATGTTTGTTATTATGGTAACATTTTGTTAAAGTTGCTAAGCTCAAAATTGACGATAGAAAATTTCCACGGCTATTTTATAGTCTTAGAATTCGCAAGGAGTTTATTCCATCATTAAATAAAAAAAAAACTTTGATTTTTCAGGAAATTCAAATAGGAAAACCGGGAAATTTTCGCTGATACTACTAAATATTTTCAGTTCCTTGTATATTTGCAATTTAATGTTAAATTTAGTGTACAATTCAGTAAATTATTTGGTTTTTACCTTAGATAAAAAATTACACGAAAGATTTGCAGAAATTTTCTCCCGCCCCATTATCAGGGTATTATTATCTAATATTGAGTAATTATTCTAGGTACATGCCTGATTTTATTTAAACAAGTTGTACTAAATTCAACAAAGTCTTTTTGTTTCATTTTTTATTGTATTTTTTCCAATTTTCGAATAAGACGTTGACCATCCAGATGAAACTTTTAGAGAAACATGTTTGTGTTCTTTTCTTTTTTCTTTCTTTTTCTTTTCTTTTATCTTTTTCTTTTTTCTTTCTTTTTCTTTTTTCTTTCTTTTTCTTTTCTTTTATCTTTTTCTTTTTTCTTTCTTTTTCTTTTTTCTTTTCTGTTCTTTTCTTTCTTTTTTTTTTGAGTGCTTAGATTGTCATGGTTATTGCCATGAACGAAATGTTACCAGGATTGGAGACAATTTTGGGGGTACGTGATATTTCAAATTCAGATATGTGACGACATGCGTAGAACGGTTTCGAAGAGCTTGACAACAAACGAGTCTGCAGAAAACAAAACAAAACAAAAAATACACATGAAATAAAATATCTTTCACCAGAAGAGATGTCATTTCAATATGTTTAAAATATTTAATACACGTATAAATAATTAAAATACACGCAAAATATTTATATATACTCGTTTCCGAAAATAATTGGACAAAGATAGAACAGTTTGTGAAGGTTGGAGCAGAATGTTGATTTTCACATTCAAAATAAATGAGCACTTAGTGAATGTTGTTTTGGAAGGTTTATTTAATACAAACTTGGATGCTGTGGAAAAATGAAAAAGAATTGGTAAATAAAATAATAATAATCAGAAATAATAATAAAAAAAGAAAAGAAAAAGAAACACATTTTCCCATGATTAAAGAGTAAAGGAACCTGAAATATGATTACCCCACTTGGCTTCGTTAAACACCGTTAGGTGGCGCTGTTAAAGTCTATAAAAGATAAATATTTCCGGCATCACGCTCTTCCTTACCTTTGCTAAAAGATGTAGTAGAACGTAGAAAAGGTACGGTCTCACTGGACCACGTTAGTTTCTACGGTCCACTGACGACTGATTCTCTTTCCAACTTTCCAAAATCACCACCTATGAAGTAAATTAAGCTGTATCTTTACTTGTTCCCATTCAACGCAAGGCTGGCTTTGGGCATAAACATTATAACGATGCTTATCTTACGTACCCTAAGTTTTCGACCAAGAAAAAGAAAACGGACATACTATAACCATATTTAGGCTTTCCAACGATAAAGTAAGTACAATTTTCTTAGTTGTTTCAACTCTGCGCAAAGCTGACTTAAGCTCGATCATAAAACGATGCTTATACTTACCCTAACTCCTTGGCTAAGAAAAAGAAAATGGACATACCATGACAATGTTTATACTTTCCGACGATAAAGTAAATACAAACTTTTCTTTGGTTGAACTCTGCGCAAGGCTGACTTGAGCTCGACCATTAATACGATTCTTATACTTACTTACCGACATCTGGACCAAAAAGTAAACAGACATACTCAAGAGACATTGAGAAGTTTCTTTTACTACAGTTTCTAAAAATAAAGATTAAGCGGTTCGTTCCGTAGTCGAAGCCCAAGTTTTTGCCTGCTTTAATTCTTTAATTGTTTACATATGAACACGCATCCACAAAAAAAAGAAAAGAAAACCACAACACAAACCATATCTATATATCCTTGTTCGCGAGATAGAGTTCGTAGCTGGCAGTACGTTGGAACACAGAGAGAGTTGGATCCGCCCTTATTTGTATGAGGCAGAGAAAGAGAGTCCCCTCCATCTTTGTAGCAGGCAGTCGTCCTGATTAGTGAACCAGCCTGCTCCGCTTCTTGACGAAACCGTAGAGAAGTCTGATATCGAAATTTTGTTTTCTTGGATTTATAGTGAGGGGATTAAGCTAAAATCTAACAATGTGGTCGGTGAGTGCAGGTAGGATTGTTCTTCATTTTGCTACTGGATCTTTGATCTTTTTCTTTCGCTAATCTAAGTATCTGGTTTCAGAAACTCAGTTTGCAGATTGACCAGTCCTTAAGAATGCCAGTATTAATTGTTAATGAGATGCTGCTTAGATGATAGTTTCAAGAGATTTAAGAAATTATTTTATCTTATTTATTAAACTTTGCATACTAATAGAAGTTTATTAACAATTTTGATTGGGCTTACAACTTATTCAGAAAATAGAAAAATGCAACAGAAAATTATACAGAGAGACATTACTTTGTTGAATTTAACAAAACATTTCTACACACACGTACACACACACATACATACACACATATATATGTGTGTGTGTTTACAAGTGTCTGCGTGTGTGTGTGTGTGTGTGTGTGTGTGTGTGTGTGTGTGTGTGTGTGTGTGTGTGTGTGTGTGTGTACGAAGAACATATACAAAGTTTACAGAATTTAAACAGGACGCACGAACCGACATTGTAGTACGGACTTTTACCACTACACTTTATGAACTGCACATTGTGCGTGAGTATCGTGAGTTATAAGAGATCTACTTCGAAAGAGACTGATGAAACTATGCGTTAATCTAAATTTTCAAGGTTACATTTCCAAACGTTTTGGCAAATAATGTGCATGCGGGTTGAAGTTTGAAGAAGAATCTGTCGGAATGGTAAATATATTAGGCAATATTTAAAACTTCTATTTTGACATGTTTCGCCGTTGGCTCGGCTTCATCAGAGAATCAATTTATTACCTGTTGTGGGAAACGAATAGCTTAAAATAAATGACTATATAAATAAATAGAATAACAATATAAATAAATAGAATGACTATATAAATAAATAAAAATAAAACCAGAGTTGAAATTAGTTAAAAAATCTAATTTCTATAACGAGAGAGTTAAAGTAAAAATCAGGCGTTCCGATGGTCAACGTGAATCAACGTTTTGTTTCTTTAATCTAGGTTTGTTAAAATAAATTTTATCTGCGAAGCCAAGCCAAAGAAGTCACGTATAATTTTGTTGAGCTTGGCCAAATTTGGAACATGGTCACTTTTTTTTTTTTTTTTTTTTAACACACAGTGATAATGAAGCTTCTAAAATCATTACATACTTTACGATTCAGGTTTCTTTGTGAGTTCATTTTCAAATCCAGGTGATAGGGAAGCGAAATTTCGTGGGAGAGAAGACATAATGTCTAAAAACATCTTTTGCATCTCGAGGCACCCTTGTGTCTATCAGTTGTACACACTCACCATCTGGAACCTGGACTTTGATTCGGGTATAGATATAGTTAAAACTTTATTTATTTATTTATTTATTTTACTAATTTAGCGTTCCTAGATCTTCAGCGTTCCCCTCGATGCATAATTATCGCCGACGTTTACGTTTATATCTCCTCTTCTACTTAGCATACACACACGCACACACACACACACACACACAAACACACACACACACGCACACACATATATATATATATATATATATATATATAATTCCATCAACAAAAACATTAACTCGATGCAGTCCTTTGACAAAATGCATTACACTGATTTTTTTCACTTTGTCATTCAAATTACTTGTATGTGTGTCTGTGTATGTATATGTCTGTGTGTGTGTGTGTGTGTGTTATGAAATGGATTATGTCCGACAATATATTTTCAGTTTATACTTTTTTTTTATAGATATAAATATTTAAGTAAATGCTGTATTTATAATAAACAATATTAACAACATTTGCCGGCTTGAATGTCTGATAAATTTCATAGAAAATATGTCTTCCGAATTCGGCCTTGCGAACCAGACGCTTTCTTTATCGCTAAATGGAATAGCACGCCAGGCTATATGACGGTTCCGTGTACGATACAGGTTCGATTCCTGTCGGAGAACACATATTTTCGATGACATTTCTCGAACATTGAGGCCGGTAAATGTTGCTAATACTGTTTATTATCAACAGAGCATTTACTTAAATATTTGTATCTATAAAAAATATATAAACAGAATATATATATATATATATATATATATATATATATATATATATATATATATATATATAATAAATATAAATAAAATAAGTCCATAAACAAATGTATACACACTTCCCAAAAAGAAAAACTTGTAGAGATATTGTAATACCAAATTTATTAAGACATCATGAGATTAATAGAAGTTACCTTACAAGAGGTGGTCATTAGCATACAGATATTTATTAGTACAGCGCACTAGTTCTTGGGTAACATGTATTTTCAATTTCGTGTCTGAGAGGCACCAACGTAACCAACTTTCTCAGGTACGCAACATCCTTTAAGGTCACCCATAGGTAAAAGTCTAAAAACTACGAAAGCACCTTTCCTGACGTATGTATACATTTTTGGCAGACTCCATATATATATATATATATATATATATATATATATATTGCTATATAGAAAATTATATATATTCTCCCAAATATATATATAATTATATATATATTGCTATATAGAAAATTATATATAATATTCTCCCAAATATATATATATATTGCTATATAGAAAATTATATATAATATTCTCCCAAATATATATATATATATATATATATATATATATATATATATATATATATATATATACTAATAGTAAATATGAATTTTGTTCCTCACCTTTTGATACAACCCAGAGTTTCATACATGTAGCAATAGTTAGATTGATTGAAAACAGATAGATAGATAGATAGATAGATAGATAGATAGATAGATAGATAGATAGATAGATAGAGACAGTGTAGTACTAAGTAGTAGAAAAACATTACTAGAAACAAGGAAAAGAGTATTAAACCGTTGCGTAATATCTGTCCTCCTGTGTGGCAGTGAATGCTGGATAATCTCCTCAAAGATGACTAAGAGACTCGAAGCAACAGAAATGTGGTTCTTCAGAAGAATCGAACATATATGCAACGACCAAGTCTTAGAGAATATGGAAACAGAAAGGAAACGTGTACTTAACGCCAGGAAGAGACAGTTGAAATTTCTATGGCTCATAATGAGGGCTTGGAAAATATGAAACACATGGGGCAAAATGGGACAGCAGAAGACAACGCATAACATACTTAATGGGCTTGATAACGGAACAGGGCTTAGGAATAATAATGGAAATACAAAGTTTATTAAAAGCTACTAGGGTCACGAAGTTGTGGAGAACCATGACGCCTACGTCCTAGCGGACACAGCACATAAAGAAAAAAGAAGTCCTTTCTAAATATCGTATATCAAGTTTTGATTCCTATGCCCACACAGTCTTTGTCTATAAACGCTCTGTCTCCGATATCGAGCATTTATAACAATTCTTAGACAATGCTTGTGTGTGTGTGTGTGTGCGCGCGCACGCGCGTGCAGGTTCTTTGAGAAGGATTTTATCAGGCGGTACAACGTTTCTTTCAGGCTTCCTTCCTTTCTCTTTTAAAACCTTACTACAAAACATTATGGGTTATAATTTATGCGAATTACGCATGGAGAAGGAAAACGTCTAGCTTCATACAGAAATGTGAATGGTGGTCTTCAATGTAAGCAAACGTTTTCTGGCATCCAATGAAATTCTCAGGCACCCTTTAATTCCGGGGCACCTATGTACTCTCGAGCCCGGACGCCCTGCATGTCCCCCGTCTCATAGGCCTGGTGTGTGTGTGTGTGCTTATGCGTACGATGCGGAGTTTGATGCACGCTTGTATTCCTGACACACAGATTTTATTTCACGTTCAAGGAAGTGCAGACAAATTATCAGCTAAACTCACTTCCCAAAATCTGATATTTTTTTATCTTTTCTTGGTGAGGCCGATAACTTTTCAGCCCCCATGTTATACATTGATAGATATTTGATTGAACTGACACTTCTTTCCTTTAAATAACAGTTTTTACCTATGTATATTTTTACTTTATGATTCTTTCAATTATCTTTAGTCCAATAAATTATTGCCTTCACCCGATTGGATTCATGTTTACTGTTCACCCTTTATGCACCATTTCCCTTTAGAATCATGACTCTCCACAATCGCCTAATCTTTGTAGCGCTTATTAGTAATGTTTGTTTTACTTTTATTACTATATATCCTAACCTCCATAACTATCATGAATCATGGCTCTCCACAACTTCCTACTCTTTGAAGCTTTTAGCGGTATTTGTTTTTTTACTATATATCCTGCTCTCTATAACACTCATGAATTATAACCCTCCACAACTTCCTACTTTTTGTAGCTCTCAGCAATGTTTACTTTTTACTATATATCCTACCACCGTGAATCATATGAACTATGACTCTTCACAACTTCCTACTCGTTGTAGCTTTTAGCAATGTTTGTTTTTTACTATATATCGCTATATAGTAATATATATATATATATATATATACATATATATATATATATATATATATATATATATATATATATATATATATACAAGTATATAATTGGTGTATATAGAATGAATTCCAATAACCAACAATTACTATGTTAAAAGAGTGTCTTATCAAGTGATCACTTGATAAGACACTGAGAGTGTTGAAACAAAATGGCTATTTTTTGTAGTGATTTTATAACATGTTTATGTAATAAATTTTTAAATAAATACTTTATATATATATATATATATATATATATATATATATATATATATATATATATATATATATATATATATTCCCTTACATAGTGAAATTTGCAGAGAAACAAACATTTATTAAAATGAAAACATATTTTTACAATATGTATATATATATTTATATAAATATATTCCTAGATATATATATATATATATATATATATATATATATATATATATATATATATATATATATATATATATATATATTTATATAAATATATATGTTTTTTTCATTTTAAGAAATGTTTGTTTCTCTGCAAATTTCACTCGACGTAAGGGTCCTCTTGTCTTTTCGTTAGCTTCTCTAAAAGTAGTTTTTAAGAGAGGGATAAGACATTTGAAAACCTCTCCCCAGCCTTCCACTTGAAGTTCCTCTACTTCTCCCCCATTGCGTTTTTTCTCCTTTATTTTCTTTTTAAGTGTCCTTTTCGTTTCCATTTTTCTTCCTCGTTGCTTACATACCCCATCCATGGTATTCAAGATTCTCAACCTGGATCCTTAGGCCCACAAGTGGGCCGGTGGAATTTCTAAAAAGTGACTGGAGGTCCAGATTGAAAAGAGAAGAAACTTAACCAAGGTTTGGAAGTTCAGCTTGATAAGATGATAGACACCAGGAGCAGTGTATTCATTAGTCAGGATTTATATTTTCTACTACATTTTGTTTTTGTAAATAAAATGTATTTCCTGTTACATGGAATTTCTATTTGTGCTTATGTGGGCCTGAAATGTTTTTGACACCGAAAATGGGTCACAAGGAAGAAAAGGTTGAGAAACATTGTTCTAAGTATCCTTATATGTGTCGCCTTAAGTCTCCTCTTCATTTGCAAAAAAAATGTCCAGTGTTCACTGTCATAAAGGAGAATTGATATTACAAAATGCAGTTCAGCACCCTTTTCGTTTTTTCAGAAATCTGATGAAATCTTTTTTCAGTTACGTGCTTTGAGAATGAGACAAACGTCTCAATAGGAACAAAATATCTGTTTTTATATATTTATTATTTTTATTTATTTTGCTTATTTATTTATTATTTTTATTTATTTTGCTTATTTATTTATTTTAATGGTGGTGGTGGTTGTGTGTAAACAAATATTGATTATCTACAAGCAAAAGCATATTTTTCCGGAGTTACCTTTCAACATGGTGCGCCACAACGATGGAGTAATAATCTAGCGTCGAGCCAGCTACACGGCTTCGGAGCAAATTTAATCCCTATATTTGTGATTTTTTTTTTTACCAAATCTAATTTCAGTAAATAGTTAAATTCATGAAGTCGGCAAAGTTCTCTCTCTCTCTCTTTTCCCTCCCCTCTCTCTCTTTTCCCTCCCCCCCCTCTCTCTCTCTCTCGGGATTACTATTTTTAAAAATATAACACACTAATCTGCAAGTTTTTTTTTTTTATTGAACTATCTACCTCATGAACCGACTCCATAAAACTAACCTCAGTGCCATTTCTAAGTCAAGTGACGTTTCTTTACGGGGTGCGGAGGCTTTTAGGAAGCGGGTGTAACGAGATACCCGTGGGAAAGGAAGCAGCGCATTCTTTCATGATCAGGTTATTTTTTGGTCTACCTACGTAAAAAGAAAGGTACACCTTCCTCACACAAAAGAGGGAATCTCAGTTGATAAGAGCATTTCGCGTGTGGGTGTGTATGATTTCCCAAACACCCACACGAGATCTCCCGCCTCCCCCGCCCCCACATCTGAATTCACGCATTTATTTATGAATAGAATTATATAGAACCAAAACCTACATGTAAAGAATTTTAAATCGCCTCCAGGAGTAATCATTGCATGAACGCACGCAAACACACCTATCTCCCCACATGCCACACCCATCTCTCTCCCTCTCTCCCTCCCTCCCTCCCTCCCTCCTTGTCTGTCTTGAGACACACCAACTGACGTGTCGTGTTGTTGACTCGTGGTCAACCAATTTGTTCCGCTGACAGTGGTGTATACGGAGTGTGGTCCTCACTGAGTGACCAAAATTTAGAGGAACTTGCAGACCAAGCTGAGGCACTTTTAGCAAGAGAAGACAAGAATTCTTTAAATATCTCCCTCCCCAACACACAGGCGTATGTACAGATACACAGGCCTGGGTACGTACACACACAAACACACACACACACATGGACACAAACACACACATGGACACAAACACACACACACACACATTGTCTAAGAATTGTTAGATATTTATACGGAAAAATGTTTGCTATCGGAGATAGTTTATAGACAGAGGCAGTGTGGGCATAGGAATCAAAACTTCATACGCGATATTTAGAAAGGACTTCTCTAATCTTTATGTGCTGTGTCCCCTAGGACGTAGGCGTCATGGTTCTCCACAACTTCCTGATTCTAGTAGTTCTTAATAAATTTTGTCGTTCCGTTATTACTTCTAAGCCCTTTTTTCCGCCATCCATTTACTCAAGCTCATTATGTTATGCGTTGTCTTCAGCTGTCCCTTTTGACCTCCATCAGTCCCATGAGTTTCAGATTTTCCAAGCCCTCTTTCCTCATTATGTGCCATAGAAATTTCAACTCTCTTCCGAGTGATTCTTTTTTGTTTCTTTTTTCTCCAAAACTTCATCGTTGCCCACGTGTTCGGGCCATGGTATCCTCAGCATCCTTCTGCAGAACCACATTTCTGTTGCTTCGAGTCTTTTCTTCATCTTTGAGGAGATTGTCCAGCATTTACTGCCACTCAGGAGGACAGATATCACACAACGGTTTAATACTCTTTTCCTTGTTTCTAGCAATGTTTTTCTACTTCTTAGTACTACACTGTCTCTATCTATCTATCTATCTATCTATCTATCTATCTATCTATCTATCAGTTTTAATTAGTGTCTATTGCCAAGTATATGAGACTCAGAGTTGTACCAAATGGTGAGGAACAAAATATATATTTATTATTATTAGTATATATATATATATATATATATATATATATATATATATATATATATATATATATATATGTGTGTGTGTATTTAGATAGATAGATAGATAGATAGATAGATAGATAGATAGATAGATAGATAGATAGATAGATAGATAGATAGAGAGAGAGAGAGAGAGAGAGATGCGTATGATAAAAATATATATTTCTGCACATATACTTGCACGTAATTATATATTTCTTTCTCAGGTGTTCTAAATACAGTGCTCAATGTTATGTAAGGAAACAGAGCTATTAAGTGTGTGTATAGAGAGAGAGAGAGAGAGAGATACAGACAGACAGAGAGAGACAGACAGACAGAGAGAGACAGACAGACAGATGACAGACAGATATATATATATATATATATATATATAAGAAATGGACACGTACAGTCCGACAATTTATTAAAGACATTTTTATGTTTAACATTCTTTTTATAGATACAAGTATTTAAGTAAATGCTCTGTTTATAATAAACAGTATTAAATAACATTTACCGGCCTGAATGTCCGAGAAAGGACGAATATTTTCTATGAAAAATTTCTCGGACATTCAGGCCGGTAAATGTTATTTAATACTGTTTATTATATAAACAGAATTTATTAAATACTTGTATCTATAAAAAAATGTTAATAAAATGTCTTTAAATATATATAATGGACATTGAGTTCAACACCCAGCGGTGACAGTCTGTTTCATAGTTAAGCACAATCTACAGACTGTCGCCGCTGGATGTTAACCTCAATTTCCACTTTTATATTTACATACGATCTATCAGTGATACTGGGCATTTAGCTTATAAATATAGCATAGCGTAAAACGATATTTTTATATATTAATAAT
The DNA here is from genome assembly GCA_903632075.3 of Acanthosepion pharaonis. Classification (NCBI taxonomy): domain Eukaryota; kingdom Metazoa; phylum Mollusca; class Cephalopoda; order Sepiida; family Sepiidae; genus Acanthosepion; species Acanthosepion pharaonis. The sequence continues at coordinate 3,177,501 of CAHIKZ030003108.1, read as the reverse complement.
AAATATACATGTTTTTCTCACCGGTAATACAACTCTGAGTTTCATGAGCAAGGCAATCCTAAGACTTGTTGACTCAGTAGCTGAAGATTATTTTGCGCTACCGATGAGGAAAAAAAAAATGTATATTTATTATTAATTCATAATTTATAGCTCTGTTATTTTACATCGGGCACTATTTTATTCAACACCAGCACACAATGTGCTATATATATATATATATATATATATATATATATATATATATAGTGTAACCCGGATATAAGAGAGTTGTCGGAAGAAGTCTCTTATATCCGGGTTTCTCTTATATCCGGGTTTGGTCTATTTTGTTTAGGTAAGTATGGGCTCTAATTTGGGACCAGAGAAAATCTCTCTTATATCCGGGTTTCTCTTATATTCGGGTCTCATATCCGGTTTACACTGTATATATATATATATATATATATATATATATATATGAATGACAAAGCGGGAAAATGCAGTGTAATGCATTTCGTCATCTAAAAGGACCCCATCGAGTTGAAGTACTGTTCTCTTTTCTAATCTTTTCACCCAAGCAAGGCGATAATGGCACTAGAACGCAGGGGGTTACAAGGAATGAAAGAGAATGAGAAGACTGGGAATGGGCAAGATCGAGTAAAGGTCAGTGAAGGAAAAGGGTTTAGGGAGACAGAAGACAGCGATTGACGTTGCATTTAAATTTTTGAAGATTTTAGTTATGTAAGGGGCGGAGGGGGGATTATGGATGGAAACGGCGGTGATAATTACGTAGCGAACAAAACACTGAAGATGTAGAAACGATAAATTAATAATAAATAAAAAACAAGTTTTAAAACATTTCGCATTTCATTCATACAAACTGAATGGGCGTAAAAAAAAGGGGGAAGTAACAAAAGCAGGACGATGTGGAGAATCATGATTGCCCACGTCCTGAAGGATCATGGCACATGGAAAGGATTCGATATACTCATGAAATGATGCATTTTTTTTTTACTTTTTTTTTTTTTCTCTTTACTCTAAGAATTTATTTTCCAACAAACTGACGCGTGTTGAAATCCTGACAATTGTCATCGCTAACATTTTTTGTCGTGATTTACAAAATCTACGTTTCGTTCAATTTCGCAAACCAATCGATGAAATTTGGATAAGCTGATTTGTTTTGAAAAATACTTTGACAAAAATTCTACTTCACGGTTTTTACGCACCCTAGTAAACCCAACTGTACTTTATATCCCTTTACCTGTTTGCACATCACCCCCAAATTTGGTTTCGATCGGTCAATATGTGGCTATTTTAGAGGGTGTGACGGGGGATAGACAGATTCATGGAAGTCAAAGAATTTTATATATAGATTGATTTTAATACATTTTTTTTCTGACAGGTGATGTTTTTTCGATTAAATTTTCAAATTTGTCTTCTTTCTTTCCATTTTTATTTTTCAGGCGCAGGTTTTATTGGGAGTAACATTTATTTTAAATATATATATATATATATATATATATATATATATATATATACACCCGCTCACTTTTATCCTCTATTTTATTTTATTAATTTATTTTTCTTCTGTCCCGAGATTTCAACATAAAATTCACCCAGATACAGAACATGAAGCTGCCGAGATCACATATCATTACGACATTGGCAACTATTTTTATCAACATTTCGACAAAGATAACGGCGAATGGACTTAATTTAAGGAGATAAGTTTTACATTTTACGATTCAGAGCAAAATTTTGACAACATAAATTCTCTTTTTAAATTTTTACATGAAGTATTTTATAATCTATCTTATCTGTAAATTCCTTTTCCTATATATATATATAAGTGTTCTATTTTAAATAATTTTAAAAGAGTTTTTAATATACATAAATAAATAAATAACATTTACCCATTAACAACCAGTTCCACACTGCAATTTTCAAAATGGACGTTTGTTTCTTTTGGACGCACCCGAGTGCTATAGTACTTTTACACGTTTTGCTAAAAACGGATGTGTCAGCGTGGGGACAGTTCGAAATAATTTCATTCCTTTTTTTTGTTTATTAATCCATTACGCAGACAATATACTGAGAGTTCATCAATTAAAAATAAACGCTTATAAGCAGTGGCGTAGCTAGGGGGGCGGACCGCCCCGGGTGCCAGCACAAGAGGGGGTGACACAATGTCACCCCCAACAAAATTTTTCAACCAGACTAAGGTGCCAAAAATAGTCTGAAGACAGTGGTGGAGACACAGGGTTTCGCAGGCAGGCATATGACTCCCCAGAAATAATTTATGACCCCCCAGTTTTGCACCCACATCAGAAATTTTCTAATAAATTGTCGGGAAATTTGTGAGTAGGAAAAATAGCAATGTTTTCAGCTTTTGATTTGAACTGATTATTTTGTGGTATTGGACTTTGTCTTGGATCATACATGTAAGCAGTAACGTACCGGTCAGTAGAGTAAAGTAGAGGTAGAGCATGTATGAAAATTTAGCTACAGCTAACCATTCAGCATAGGGTGAATCGGGGTCATTGGGGTGACATTTGAGCGGACCCCTCCGGGTGACGTTTACTCTAGCCCACGTCACTGCTTATAAGTCTAAAAGGGCATTAAAATGATCGAAGTAATTCTATATAATCTTTCTTTCTTTAGAAATGAAATATTTCATATATAAATTCCCAAATCAAAGAATAAGTTGTTGTGTCCATAAAGAAATACATAAATAATAATTAGAAAAAAACAAGTATACTGTCACTGTGTCGTGTACATAAATAAATAAATAAATATTAATTATACTGTCAAAAATAATTATAATGAAATAATTATAACAATTATAATTACCATTAATTCATTCATTCTAAAACCTATGAGAATCGACGCCACTTTTCCCTCCTACAGACATAAACACGTGACATTCTCACTATCGGACAGGCTGTCAACACGGACAGACCGTCAACACGTGCAGCAACGAAAATTTCGCCTCCTTTTCCTTTTTCAGGCCATAATAGTAACATCATCCTCTTAGCACTCGAGGTAAGAAAACCCCAGGCATTTCTCGTAATTTTTAAGTTATCTGGACACTCATTACACACATCTAAAAAATAATTAAAAAAAAAAAAAAACATACGAGAAAAAACTGCATATACTTTGCTTATTCTTTATATTATCATTCTGTTGGATTCCAATCCATATTTGACCTCCATTTGACCCCAAACACACAATTTTACCAAGTATTTCTTTCGTATTTTCACGTCTTGCTGTCTTTCGTATATATAAATGTTAGGGGGTTTATAATTATTTACTTAGAGTTATAACTCCCCCTACAAAGCTACCAAAACTTTTATTAAATTTTATGAATTAACTGAATTTCAGCATTTTTACAATTTAAAGATTATTATTATTATTATTATTATTAACATTATTATTATTATTATTAGTCGTAGTAGTAGTACTAGTAGTAGTATTCCGATTTTGTTTAACAATAAAGACAAATTTCTGAAAGGCTACTTCTCTGTAGTACTAATAAACACGAAATAATTTTTCTGTCGGAAAATTCCTAAATTCTTCTTTTTTTCTAAAACCTTTTTTTCCGAAAAGAGAATAAACCTTCAGACGTGACTATCGAATAATCTGTTAACTTACTTTTCTCGTCCATTTTTGGGTTAGACAAAACGATGAAAAAAGCTGACAAAAACGGACACAGATTATAAATATTCTGTTCGATATTTCTTTTTCTTTTCTTTTTTAAGAATATCAACAAATGTTTTTCATGGCAACTTTTATGCCATTCACATGCCTAATGTTTAATTAAGTCTCCCGGTGAATGAACATTAAGATATATCTTTAAGTACGCAAAAGTAATGTTTATCTTTTTTTGACAACTTTGTTATTTTTATGAAATTAAACGGTCAAAAACGTTTCAAAATTATCTATTCATCTAATCAAAATTATCTATTCATCTAATCAAAATTATCTATTCATCTAATCAAAATTATCTATTCATCTAATCAAAATTATCTATTCATCTGCTCAACTGCTGATACATCCTGACAAGTAGACCGAGCGATTACAAAAAATGTTTATCTACGAAACTCTAGAGTCGGGATGTTACATCAATAAGCTAAGTGACAAATTTTATATTTGTATGAATATTATCGCTTTACGTTATTTTTAGTGGATATTCGTGTTTGAGTAGACGCTCCGTTTCTGTATTAAACAGTATATTTATTTATTATCATCTCCAGGCCTGAATATTCGAGAAATCTTAATTAAGAAAAGTATGTGCTCTCGAGCAGGATTCGAACCTGCGTCCCCGTAGGCAGAGGGAACCATCGTTGGTTCGGCATGCTCTAGAGCGACTGATCTACGAAGTACTTAACCGATCAGACAACGTTGAATAGTGTCTTTAAGCGAATTTTCATCTCGTCATAGAGTTCTCGAAATTGTTTCCGTATCTGTTGAGTTCCGTATCCAAACGTAAACAAAGCAATTTGTAAAAGTAATGGATTTTTTTATTTATTAATCCGACAGATTTGATCACCTTAAACGTTATTTTTAGTGAACACTAGCATTTGAGAAGGCGGTATGTTTATTTAGGCTTGTCTGATCGGCTAAGTTCTTCTGTTTTCTTAATTCCTGTTCTTTTCCTTTTATTGTCCTTACATGCGCCCTTGATAATGTTTTCATTTTTTCATATGCTTTTACATTCATTAATCCCTTGTGCCTTAGCGCCTTTATTGCCTTGCTTGAGGTGAAATGATTAAAAAATGCAGAAACCATTTCCTATCCAAGCGGAACTTCCGAAAGAAGTTCACAGAGATAGCAAGGAAGTGATTAAAGATACAATTAGAAACAGCAACTGCTAAGACAGCTTTTTTGAACACACCTTGAAAGGGAGATCATCTTCTGAAGACTTGAGAGGGGCTACTTCGTTCTAGGACAAAATATAATGTGACAAGAGTAAAACCGAACATTTTGATGGAAACACTCCAAGATACGTCGATCAATGGTTGAGCTAGCACAAAGTCGCAAGTCATCGTGACCGAGAGATTTGAACGTACTGATGTTGTTCAAATTGTTGATCACACCAGATGATGAGGTCTCTCCCAGCATAGTTGTATTATAAACTACAGTTGGGTTCTGTGGATATTGAACAAATACAAATGTACCTGAGCAGGCGTCCGCAAAAGGATATAGCTAGCAGCACTATTAAACGGGTATGCTCAAGAAGAAGTGGCCGGCCATTACACACACACACTCGCCTGTACGCGCGTATGCGTGAGTAAAAATTCAGGTGTAACTAAACATATATCTGTAAAAAGACAAGAAATGAATACAAAATGAAAGCAAATCTTAGTTGACATGTTTCGTCCTCTGATGGACTTTAGCAAGGCAAATATAAGGATTTTATTTTGCATTAAGAATTTATAAGCAAGTATAATTCATCTGAAATTAAAACATAATAAATCATAATAAAATTATAATAATAATTGCATTATAAATAAAAAAAATTCAACAATAACATTTACTCACTTTAATCATTAAATTTATTAGTCATTAAATTTATTACCTATTAAATTCATTACCCATTAAATTTATTACCCATTAAATTACATCATTTAGAATCCTCCATATTTTATTTTGACTTTCACAGTTAGCCAGAATGAATATTTATGAGCGTTTTGAAATTTAAAACTTTTGAAATATATCTGTTCATAAATACATAAAAATGCGTTGGCTAAAATAAGTTTTTGTTTTGTTTATATATATATATATATATATATATATATATATATATATATATATATATATATATATGTTTGTGTGTGTGTGTGTGTGTGTGTGTGTGAGAGAGAGAGAGAGAGAGAGAAATAAAGGTAGTTGAGAATCCGACGATACAGAAAAATATCGAGGTGCCCACAAAGTCGTTGCAGTCTGGAACATAAAAACAAAACTAAATGCAATTTAAAACATAAAAACATAACATTAATACGACTATTAATATTAAAAGAAGTTTAAGTTAATATGCAAGAAAAATTTAGTTACCACCTCTTGTAAGTTTTTCGTAAGGACGTATTTTGAAATTGTCTAAAAAGATTTTGTGGTCAACGTGTATATGACTGCGAATATCTTTCTAGTAAACTTAATGCTATGAAATATCGGTAAAGAAAGAGAAAGTTAGGAACGAAGTAAAAAAAAATTGTTGGGGGGTGACGTGGGGAGAGAAAAACAAAGGCAAGAAATCGGAAATCATTGTTAAGATGTTTTCTCTGTCTGAAGCATTTTCAGAAAACTATCAATAAACAAAATCTGACAAAGTTTGAGGAGAAAAGGCGAACAACTCTAGCTTTGGCATTTGGGTCAAGTTCATGTAGGCATAGAAAAGAGACTTAATTAGAGAGTAAAGTGCAAAGAGGGAATATTCCCCACCCCTGCGCTTATAAATGCACGAATACATACCAAACTCACATGCGAATACAAATGTTTCACCCCCTGTTTAAACACTGCAACACGGACATGGATTTATCTATCTATCTATCTATCTATCTATCTATCTATCTATCTATCTATCTACATACATACATTTACATATATGTATATATATACATACATACATACATACATATATATATATATATATATATATATATATATATATATATATATATATATATATATCACGTCGAACTTGAAAGGATCACAAGAACTAATCGACATATGTATAAATTACCTGTTTGAATGCAAATGTGCTGCCTAAATATACACAATATATATATTGTGTGTGTGTGTGTGTGTGTGTGTGTGTGTGTGTGTATAAATAATTCTGCAACATATGATTGTATGTGTAAGCGTATATGTACCCGTCCATCCATACACCAATACATTAACGAATAAAACCTGTACACGTGTAAATGAACATACACCCACGCATATGTAAACCCACATATATGCTTCAAACTTTGTACCTATTTCAGTGCATATTTTTGTGCACACTGGCAATATATAAACTCTGATATGAGGCTGCGCGGAAATGCCCCTGTCATATATATATATATATATATATATATATATATATATATATAGATAGATAGATAGATAGATAGATAGATAGATAAAGTATGTAAATATCTACGAGGGGCGGTGAAAACTTTTCGGACCGACCAAGAAGCTTTTCTTCTCAAAATTATGGTGTTTAGTCATTTAATTAGACTTTGAGAAATGTGTCATGCCGAGAACTTTTCAGCACCACCTCATGTATACCTACATTATTGTGTGTGTGTCAGTGGGTCTGTGTTTTTATTTACGTCAAACTTTTAATCACCTCAAACTGCAATGACATACCTTATACATACATACATACACACACACACACACACACACACACACACACATATATATATATATATATATATATATATATATATATATATATATATAAATTACGTACATATTTACAATTAAATATACATATAGACTAATCAGTGCCAAATTCTTCTTCTTCTTCCATTCCCTACACGTTGACTCCCTCTCACCACTACCATCTTTATTCCTTTCTGCATTCTTCTCATAATTCTCACCTTGAGTTTTCCGGGCACGAACTGATGAATCTCCCAACATTAAAAATGAAAGTGAAAGTAAAAAAAAAAAATAGTCTTCTGTTCATTTCTGTTTAGTTTGTTAGAGTTGGCATCTTTCACTTTCGCTACTGAAACGAAAAATTATAAATGTCTCAAGGCGGAGATATTTATCGATAAAGTAAAATAAAAAAAAAATTGTAACTTTTTTTCTGCGTAAGGTCTTGGAGGAAAACAGTGGACAATTAGTAGAGAACCGACTGGGCAGTTTGGGGAATATGGTTTGTTCAAGATAAACGAGGAATATTTTTTCTTTCTTTTTTTTTTTTTACTATTTTGGAGAGGCAAATACAATGAGAGAGTGCAGACTGCTTCGCAAACAGCTTGTCCCACCTTCTCTGTTTGTTGTGCACTGGCGAAAGGCGGGGTGTGGGATACGTAAATATCATATGGGATCATTTACAGATCTTATTCGCTCGACAATGATTGGACACATTCCCACCACTGACTCCCAAGAGTGTCTATGTTGCACCTGGCTTTTACTAACAGATGACATATTCATCTATATAATTGATTTGTGCATATATATATATATATATATATATATATATATATATATATATATATATATATATATATATATATATATATATATACACACACACACATATATATATTTCAATATGAACGTAAATTTGTTTAGCTATCTATTTTATGAATATATGAGTATGTTTAACCAAATGTTTTTTTTTCTGTTGAAATAAAAATAAGACAGAAAGTACTTAATAAAATTTCGCATTAACTTAATTGAACAACATATTTTGTTTTGTCCTTTCTTCTAGCCAAATGAGTGATGGTCACCGTCAGGCTATGTTACCCTAAACGCATCTCCCTCAGCTACAGCTGCAGTGGGTATGGTGCCTAATGAGTTACCAGATTCGAGATTATGATCTACTAGAGAGAGTGTGGGGGTAGAGAGAGAGAGAGAGAGAGAGAGAAAGAGAGAGATTCAAATTTATTTTCATCGTTCTGTAATGTTATACAACGGTATAAACACATTTTAGGGTTGACATAGATATAGAGACAGAGAGATCAATAGATACAGAGTGGTATATATATATATATATATATATATATATATATATATATATATATATATATATATATGTGTGTGTGTGTGTGTGTGTGTGTGTGTGTGTGTGTGTGTGTGTGTAAGAAGATACTTCTTAGGGTTTTTATTGCATTTTTTTGTATGCGAACAAGATCTTCCTTTCCAGCCTAGTGAGTATAGAAATTGTCCAAATGATTGTTCGTCCTGTGGACAATTTCTACACTCGCTAAATCGTCTAAAAAGAAAGCACTTGTTCGCATACACGAAAAAAAACAATAAAAAAAAGAACTTAACAGAATATCTTATCATATCTGCCATTTTTAAATAAACATGTATTAAAGAGGATTTCTGCCCAAATACAAAACTATATATATATATATATATATATATATATATATATAGAGAGAGAGAGAGAGAGAGAGAGAGGCGGTGGGAGTGAGGAAGAGGGAGAAGGATATATATATATATATATATATATATATATATATATAATTTGTTTTACATCGTTCTGTCCTATTATACGTTAACTTTTGCATTTACTTACTTTTGAATTTGCTATGATTCGACAGGAGGTCTGTCTGGCCAACAGTGCCAACAACAAACAACTACTGATGCTACATCGAGTATTGATGTAAATAACATTAGGCTTGAAGAAAATAAATGTTCGTTTTCGCGTTGCATTAGAGGTGCGATCGTTTTTTTGTTTTTTATTGTTTTTTTTTTTTTGTATCGTTTCCTTGTTTTTGCAACGCAGGTTCCATTTCTGGCGGAGTACAAATTTTCTTCCCCGAATACGCAGGCCGTTAGGCACACTGTTTAAAGTAAAAATGAAAAAGGGGCGTCTGTTTCAAATACGTGTATCTATTATAATAAAATAATTAAAACGTAGAATTAAAAATAAATCAACTAATTGTTTAGAAAACACGCACCCCAACGATATATATATATATATATATATATATATATATATATATATATATATATATATATATATATATGCACATTTCATTGAATACGACAGACAAGGTAGTTTGATTTTGTGTTTATACAATTTCTCACATGATCTAATAATTTTTTTTCTTTTCAGATGATAAATTATATAAAAAAAACTATATACTATACATGCAACAAACTATTTCTTATTTAACAGTTAAAATATATCATCCTTGAAAATGGCTAAAAGTATAGCCGAAAGCGCTCGAAGAAAAAGAACATTCGGACAGTTTTTAAATAATTTATCATTTGAAGAGAAAAAAATTATTAGATCATGTGAGAAATTGTATAAAAAAGCTAAATCAAAGTACCTTGTCTGTCGTATTCAATGAAATGTGCATGAAAAAATGATCGCTGCCTAAACACACACACACACACACACACACACACATATATATATATATATATATATATATATATATATATATATATATATATATATATATAAATCAAAGTATAAGTAGTCAATTGTTGATACCCCTGACGAGTGGACGGACGGGTATGTCTACGAAACCTTGGAGTCGGTATGTTGATGGTAACATCAATCAGTGAAAACCGTTTACTTGTAATATATATATATATATATATATATATATATATATAGTTATACTCGTTTGGAAAAACCATAAGTATTTTGGCTTGTAATTGAACAAACCAATGCCCAATAGAAAATAAGAGATAAAAAAGAAAGAACTAAGACCATGAAATGGAGGCGAAAACAATCGTCCAGAATCCAATCTCAGAGTCCAAAGAAAAAAAAACCTCCAAAACGATTAAAGCAAAAGTAACTCCGTAAAGTGCTCAATACACTAAGTAGAGCAAACCTAAATATGAACCTAAAGAGCCAGGTAAATCTACCTAGGTTTCACCTATACGGATCGTCTGATATATATATATATATATATATATATATATATATATATATGTGTGTGTGTGTGTGTGTGTGTGTGTGTGTGTGTGTGTGTTTGTGTGTGTGTGTGCAGGTGTAACAGCAAAATTGTCCAAATCATATAACAGCATTGCATAGTTGTCCATTCCATAAAATGTTTAACATCTAAACAACCACCAAACTAAGTGAGTTTCTTTTTTACAGGTTTTCAGATAAGACTTGTATAAGTTTTTATACAAGAATCCAGTTTTCAGTTTGCCCTGCGTTTACGGGAACTATAAACAAATCACATGGCTAAACGCTTCAAAAAGTTGGAATTTGACTCCAGAAAGAAATATTTACGTATGGTAAGCTGTATGTTGCACACTCAAGAGTAAGAAATCCTAAGAATTCATTAAAAGCGGGGGGGAGAAATTTTCTTAAAAATTATTGTTTACCACGAAGTCCTGTAAAGTTAAATTAAAAAATTATTAAACCGCGAAGTAAGATTTTTGTCAAAATATTTTTCCAAGCAAATCAGCTTATTCAAATTCCATCGATTGGTTTGCGAAATTGAACGAAATGTAGAGTTTGTAAATCTCGACAAAAATATCAACGATAACTTCAATAATACTAAGTACTGTGAGGATTTTAACAGGCGTCACTAGTGTCTATATAAACTCCGTCAATAAAGAATTTGATGAGGCCAAGTCCATTTACCAGTAGATATTAGCGGAAAGTGGTCATCATAACAAAATAAGCTACTGTAGAATAAATAAATAAAAACCGTAGCAAGAGAATAATTTGGTTTTATCCGCCCGTGTTCCTTCAGAATGTTGGCGATCATGGCTCTCCACAATTTTCTATCCTTTGTAGCTCTTAATAAATTTTGTCTTTATCTCTTCTAATCCCTGTTCTGTCGTTAATTTACACAAACTCGTTAGGTACGCTGTGCGCTGCTTTCCACTGTCCCTTTAACCTGTCCCTGTGAGTGTCAAATTTTTCAAACAGTTTATCCTCATTATGCATCGGAGAAATTTCAGTTGTCTCTTTCTGATGTTAAGTATAAGTGTCCTTTTTGTTTCCATTTTCTTTAAAACTTCGTTTATCACATATTCAGTTCATGGTATTCGCAGCATCCTTCTGTAGAATCACATTTCTATCACCTCAGGTTTCTTCTTCATCAGTGTGTAGATGGTCCAGCTGCTCGGGTAAGATAGCTAAAATTATCAGCAGTCAAAACAATGATATATTTGAAAGCACTAACTAAACGGCCAATAACGATCGAAATACAACTGCTGAAGCAAAGAAGACTGTCCGCTGTGAGGCGAATGCTTAGCAAAAATGTAGTCTATAGGACCATAATATGTAGCGAGCTTCGATGAAATGTGTTATATTGTAGTGGCGGAATGGGAATGGGAAAAATAGATTTTACAACCAAAAGCTAAGCATCTTCAATAATTCAAAAAGGATTATGAAAGGACACTGAAAAGTTATGGGTTGACCATTTCAAGAAATCATATATCGATGAGAAGGATAATATCAACCGTAAAAGAAGGAAAGGGATAAAAATTTGGTTTAATTCGCCATCCAAATGTACTGTAAAAACTAGAGTAAGGAGGCTATTCATTGCTTTAACTGATAAACACACTCCAAAAGGACACACGCTGAATAAAATATTTAACAGGGACTCAATTAAATGGAGTTTCAGCTGCACGGATGATATGAAGCAGTAACTAAAGAAACACAATTATGAAGTGCTGCGAAAGACCGATGTTAATAGTCATCCTTCTTGTAAATATAGGCGTAAATATCAGTAAAAAAAAAACTAATCTACCAAGCAAACATCAAGATGAATAGTGAACCTGATAAAGGAGTCACATAACGTCTTTGGAACGAAAGGTATTATAACCATAAAACATATTTTAATAATAGACAATATAAAAACAGTACAACGCTGTCTAAATATATATAGGCACTGTCTAAATATATATCGGCAAATCTCCCATGACTGGATGGAAAATTATAAAAAAGAACAGCTGAAGCTCCTAAAGCAACGTCTAAATCTTGTAGTCTATGCTTGCAGGGGAAAAAAATTCAAATTATAACATCTTAAGTGCAAGAAAGCCTTATCAATAAAAGATAGGCGCATGCTAGCAAGTGGAGGGCAATGAATAAGTTTTTTTGTTGAGCCAATTAGTCCCCGACTGAGATGATAAATAAATAAATAAAATGTTTATGTAGATATTTTATTCATGCACATTTTTGTTTGCGTGGGTGGCGGTTGGCTCGGGCTACTCCACTTGCAAAGGGTTATAGTCACCGTCCGCGTGAATAAAGTCTCACGAACAATAGAACTGAACAATTTTTAAGCCCCTGACAATCGGTTTATCACAGTGGATCTTTTAGATACGTGTATGCTTTGCATGTTTTATAAAATCACATAAAAAACGTAATATTTACACTGTATGTAACTCCGAGTACCGTATTAAAAAAAATAAACGTTCGCATGAATCATATTTCAGGTGAATGATTAATAGTTTATATATATATATATATATATATATATGGATGTGTGTGTGTTTATTGCTTCAAACGTTATTTTTAGTGGACACCCGTATTTGAATAGACGCTCTGATTTTGTTTTAAACGGTGTTTATTTCGTCTACTGGTCTACGCACCCCAGAAAACTTGATAAAGAAAATGTGCCCTTAAGCAGGATTCGAACCTGCGTCCTCCTTTACAGGAGCAACCACTGTCTACGGATAGCTTCACAGAAAACCAAGGTTCTATTTGACTTAATGCAAATTCATGCGTTCATATTTTCTCGAAACGCACATCTTCTCAGTTTCGTATGCGGAAAGTAAACAAAGCAATTTCTAAAGAATTAATGGATTTTATTTTTTTAATCCGGCATATTTTTATAACGTCAAACGTTATTTTTAGTGGATGCTCGTGTTTGAGTAGACTCTCCGTTTTTTTTTTTTTTTTTTTTTTTTACAATATTTATTTCGTCTACCGACCTGTGCACTCGAGAAAGAAAATAATATTTGAAGTAACAGAATGTAAAGCTAGCGGGGAAAATATTACGGTTAGGCTTCAAGCTCCTGTACCGGCCTCTCTCGTCACTGGTCCTGTCCACTACGCGTTAGCACACGCTTTTAAGGCTTTAGATAAATATATATGGCAACAGGTGTAGACCAATGCTGACGAGGCCGAAAATGGCTTCCTGCTGTTTATCGATTCTCTAGATTTTATCGTAAAGGTATAAATTCACTGCCGAATCGTTGGCTACATTGAGTCGGTTCTAGTAATGCTTGCTTTAACTATTTGTTAATTTGTGTTTGAGCAGAGTGAAAACGTTTTGAAATGTTTATTTCATTCAAAATGGCAATTTTATTCCAATCTAATCGCACGCGTTTATTAAGAATTATAATATTAAATGTTAAAATAGAAAAGATGTTTTAATTGCATCACTGACTACGTTATAATAAGCTGCCATATGCTACGCATTTTGACCGTTAAAAGAACATTGTACATTTAATAAAGCTTCTATAAATTGATAACCTCCATCTAATGTTTTACTATAAACTTTCGTTTGTATCAAATTGGTATATATTATAAATTTTCATCATTTTTTAGTTGTAATCGTTGAATTTAATACTCATATGACATATTGAAGGCAAGAGAAGCAGGGTGAAGCAGCGAGTAACCCACCTTAACGAACTTGCGTGAATGGATGACAGGACAAAGGAACAGAGGAATGGTAATGAATAAAAAATTACTTAAATGGAAGAGAGGAAATTGTGAAGGCCCATGTCCCAAAAGAAGAATCTCTAAGAGTCTCCCTCGACCTTCCTATTGTGCAAGGCTTCAAACTATTTTTTACAATGATGTTCATCTTGCACAAATCCCAAAAGCCACTCGAGCTAGAGACTTACAGAGCAAGAATGACCACCCCAAGCAAAGTGATAATGCCACTAAGATATAAAGGGCAATCGGAAATGAAAGAAAATGAAAAGAAGGGACCGGAAACCCAATCTAAACGGGAAACAAGGGATAAACCTCAGTGGGGATCACTCACATCATAGCAGCAGAAATAACCCATGTCCACATGAAATAAAAACATACTTCGCAAAAATAAAACATACACAGGGATAACAATAAAAGCATGTTAAATAGTACATGAATATCATACAATTTTGTGTACTGGTGTGTGTATTTTTGGCTACAAGTTTTTTAAAGGTTGCATGTAATAAAAGGAAGAAGTCCTTCGTATTATTACAAGCAATATTCCGGAGAGAGGATTTGGGACGCGTGTTGACCGTCCGCGGGTAGGTAGCAAAGAGATTGAATTTAACGTCTTTTGGAAGGATGTCCGTTTTTCCGGCAGGGAACAGTTTCTGTTGCATGCTGGGAGAATTTTTATTATTTTTATTTTTTATTTTATTTATTTTATACAAAGTTTTAATGTTATTGTTTTATTTTACTTTATATATAATATTCATTATTATTATTATTTTATATTTTATTTGTATTTAATAATAATAATAATCACATTCCCACCAAATTAGCAGAGCTAATAGGTATTGATGGGTGCCTATTTAAAGTATAAAAGTCATTGTTTTTTATGAAATTAACTCTCCTCCCAGGGTGTGTAGTTTTTTGGGTTTTTTTTTTTACGTGCCATCGTTTTATAGTGCCACTGGTTTTAATCTCTCAGTAACGACTGTGAGGTGCTTATTTTTATTTTCATTTTTGGGGGGAATTTTTCTGTTATAAGGTATTTTTCATGTCTGGTATAGTGTCCAGAGTAAGTGGGGTTGCTTAGCTGAGTGTAACGGTCCTTCATAAAGGAGTGAAATGTTCAGTATAACCATCCCTTCAGAAAATTTTTGATTTTTTTTTTTTTTTTTTTTTTTGGTAACGGTAGAACTGTTATGTCTTATTAGTGGTTTTTGAAGTTGTACTTGGGTTTCAGTGACATCAATAGGTTCATTTCTCATTCCAAGAAGAACTATCGGTAGGACGTTTAGCCAGTTCGTTTTTTGTTTGCTTGATTTTTCTTTGTTTGATTTATGTGAGGCATTATAGCGGGTTTTTTTTTTATACTAGCACTCTATTATTTCATTTGTTTAGAGGATGGTATAAGGTTGTAAAGATTGGCAAACATTTTACATATTGCGCATCAACTATTCGAAGATATTTTCATAAATTCTGGAATTTTAACTGAAGATAGTAAGCTGTCTTATTTGAGAGTATATGTAAATAAAAGATGTGGATAAGAGAAATGCTTACTTGTTTTGATACTTGCTTTTTTTTTTCGGGCAGACGCCAAAGGTTGTTGAAATTGTCTTGTGGGTGCGATGATTTATCTTCTCCTCTGGCAAAAGACACCAGCGTGTGTGGACAATAGTTATTTTTGTAGTCGCCACGTGGTATGGTTGTGCACGTTTTTTTCCTGTTTGTACGTCGGGTATCACGAAATGATGTGAGGAAATGGAAGGTATTTATACGTCGGGTGTTACCAAATGATGTGGTGAATAGGAAGGTGTTTATACGTCGGGTTTTACCAAATGATGTGATGAATTGGATGACGAATTTGTTTTTTTACGGGATCTACGGGGAATTTTTGCCCGAGCCTAAGGGCTCGGATACCCCACGTTAAATTCGGCCTTGTGCCACACCTGACCGCGTACGGCGGCTGGCAAATATCCTTGCTTCGGGAATTAGTTGGAGATTCGTCTCCAGCTGTGCTGGTCGAACTCTTTGCCTTTGGGCAGACAGGAACCCAGACGAGGCTATGCCGAAGGACAGAGTTTCATCTGGGATGATAGACAGCTATCCGACCCCGTGTATACGGGGAATTTTTACCCGACCCTACGAGCTCGGTTTTGCCCCGCATTGAAAAACGGCTTTGTGCAACATCCTGCCTCGCTGGGAGGTAAGGTAAATACTCTTGCTTCGGGAATTACTAGCCTGTCACCCGATTCCCTGTCTTTCAGTAGTGTACTCTTTTTACAATAAACCTCTCCTCTTTCATCTACGCGCGTGTTGCTGTTCCTTCACTCTAGTACCACATTTGTCTGTCTTTAACCTCTTAAAGGATACAACACACACACACACACACACACACACACACACATATATATATATATATATATATATATATATTACAGTGAGGTTCACCTTGTATAAGCCCCAGGGGCCAGTCGAGGTAGAGGTTACAGTAAGAGGCGTGAAACTTACTTCTTACCATTGGAATACGTAGGGAATGTGGGTCGTTTGTTACAATGTGAATGGCATGGTTAAACCTGGTGGAACCAAAGAATGCAGTTCATCCGAGCACTTTCCATGGAAGTAGCAATAGAGCAGTGAGAGGGCTTGCCACATCCCACCTGGGAGAGAGAGATTGGAGGGTGGAAAATAATTTGTCACCTACAAGGACTCTGAGACGCGTCTCGATTATCAAAACTGGAAAGTAAGGACTGGGCATCTCCCGACATATATATATATATATATATATATATATATATATATATATATATATATATATTTTGGTTGGATAGATGTGAGTTTGTGACCCTGGGTTTCACGCTTTAGCGATCGTCAGACAAACTGATTAATGTTTTAAAAAATTTGGGTTTATGTAGATTGCGCATATAATATATAAATAATTATACATATATATATTTATTTATATTTATATACACTTTTCACATATATAATATATAAATAATTATACATATATATATTTATTTATATTTATATACACTTTTCATATATATATATATATATATATATATATATATATAAATTAATTGATTTAAAATATGTTTTTTTTTCACTACACAGTTCTTACCATGTTTCAAAAATGGAAGCTAAAAATCCAGAATTTAATTTTGTAATTAAATTAAAGACATTATTTCCATTTCATCCTCAAGCGGATTATATATCTTACTGTTCTTTCTTTATATATATATATATATATATATATATATATATATATATATGTTCGCCATCATCTGTTTCCCACTTCCCCACCCCCGGTCTTTTGAACAGGAGTAGAGGTTTCTCCCTTGTTTCCTGTTTAGGCTGGGGTTTTCGGTTCCTTCGAAGCTCTGCTTCAGCTCTGAAAAGTTCTGGACACCTATCACCACACAGTAACCCTCTATCTTGATTGGCTCTTGGGCCTTATATATATATATATATATATATTGGCACCAGTCAATACGGTTTTCATGTTTTAAGTTAATAACTGCAAAAGGGAAAAACAATACAAAACCCTCTTGTTGTGTGCGGCTGTTCAATTTTTCATTTATTATCAAAGTATGATGTAGTTAAAAGAGTTCATTTAGAGCGCGTAAAACAAGCAGATATTAACTGAACATCATCTGTTTCCCCTGAAATCCAAAATGGCGCTTATAAGTCTCATGGCTTCACACGTATGAAATTACTGTTTGTCAGCAATTTGAAGCAACAATTACGATGACATTCTGTTTGATTCTATGCCTGATTTAACCCACCGTGAGCAATTGGCCCAAGTGATTCGGTTTGTTGATATGAAGAAAAGTAGAAGTCAAAGAGTCTTGTATTGACTTTGTACAGATAAAAGGGAAAAAAAAGACGTTGACAATATCGAGAAGACAATAAGCACAAAATTAGGTGATGATGAACGTTTATTGAATGATTGTTCGTCACAATGTTATGATGCTGTTCAGTAAGGTCACCTGTCAAGTATTCAACAATAGAATTCTCGAGAAAAATCCGAAAATAACGTTTATAAACTGTGACAATCATAGTTTGAATTTAGCATGTTTTCATGCTGCAACTTAAAAAATAACAATTATTACCTTTTTGTTATAAAGTGTGCTTTCCTTCGTATTTTATTAGACCAACGGTAGACGTTTATCTTGCATCACGAGAGCTGTGCATTTTTTAGTTCGTTACCGAATTTAAACACAACGTCAGTTTAAAGTGGGTACTGGAGAAAAATTTTCAAGCAGCCTCGGCACTTCCCCATTTTTGGGCCGCCTCAGTCGCTGGGCAATAAACACAGACCATTCCTGAAGGAAAGATACTACTTGAGTGGATGGCATTCTGGGGCTTGAGCGAATATTATTGGCAGAGAAATGAACCTCGTTTACGGTCAGCTCACGATACTCGCATACCGAGAGCTGGTCTACCCTTACTGCTTGAGCATTTATATAACGTGCGATGGAGAAATTGTCATCTAAATTGTGCAAAAATGAAAATAACACTGACATCTCATTTTAACAGATATATTTACCAAAATTACACAAAAATATCTTGAAATACTAAATAATAAATTTATTCAATAAAATCACCATTGGCTTCAACCACGGCTTTCAGACGACTTCGGAATCTCCTGCAACTCTTCTGGATGGTCTTCTTGTTTAAGTTGGTGAATGCTGCCATTAACCTTGCCTAAATCTTTGGTGATAGAAGAAATTTTGTTGGTCACAAGCTCAACTGCGCCCAGCACATAATAATCAAGAGGGTTGCAGTCTGAGGAGTTAGGTTGTCAAATGTAAGGGGTGGTGTGGTCGCAGAAATTATCTGACAGCCATGACTGGGTTCTCCTGCTTGCAGGAAATGGGACAGTGTTCTGTTGCTTGACACAAGGTCTCCAAACAACCACCTGCTTCACCCAGAGCAGCACTACGTCCTCAAGGTACTTGATGTAGGCGTCCGTGTTGAATCTCAGGCCCTCACCAACAAATTCGGGAGTTCTTTTCTTATTAGAACGCTCAGAGTGAGTTTTCCGAGCTGGCGTTTCCATGGTGCTCTTTTTCTCACAGACGGTGCCCAACTGACCCTACTATACTGTGCAGTTGACAAAATCAAAAACAAACAACGTGCATGCACGAAATTTAAAACATAGAATGACATTCAATATACTTATCACACCCTGTATAGTCTATGCCTTAGCTATGATAATTAGGAAGTCATTTATAATTGACTACACTTTTCTTGGTGTAATTGAAGCTATTTACTATTACTTTGTCTATTCAACAAATCGATGGGAAGAACTGCAGCAAAAGTTTAGGATTATTCAAACGTGAATCTGAAATATGGCGAAGTGCAAGCGGAGAAACTGTAACAGTTGTAAAAGAAAAACTGAATCAGTTAAGTGAGAATGACTAAAAGACATGATGTTCATAATAATCTGCAATAAATGCTTAAATTTGATTTTCTTATAATTTGGTTTGGGGATGAATGAAATGAATGCAGAAACATTTTCAGGAGCCAGAAATAAATTTGAAAAATGTAGCTACTGATCCTGACTCTTTGAAAGAGAATTTAAGAGAATCACATGAAAAGATATGCTGTCAAGAACCAGTTAAAAGTGATCAAGAATCAAGCCGATAACATGACGATTGATCATTGAAAGAAGAAAAATTGTAACCAAACGCATGGTAAGAATGCAACTGATGCTGGATTGACTATTCAACTAGAAAGGTTTTTTGATCGCTTCATTGAAAAAATAAAAGGAAGATTTTCTGGCTTACAACATTCGCGGTTTGAATTTTTTCTAGATGTGCAAAATATTGGTTTGGGAGATTTTGAAGATGGAAAACTGTAAGAAAAATATTTTGACTTAGGAAATATCCATCCAGGAGTCATTGATAGATCAGAACTAAACATACAACTTAAGACTGTAGAAAATTGCTAAGAAACACAATACATATAGAGCTGCAACTAATTCAACATTTATAATTTTATATGGTAAAGATGTTTTAGCAAATTTAAGAATTGTTTGCAGACATTGTTAATAATTGGGCTTTCTTCACCTAGTTGCAAAAAGTTCCTTAGCAAGTTGAAATTTATTTTTACATACTTGAGAATTTCAATCACTGGAGAACATTTGGGGCTTGGCGATATTAAGTATTGAAAAAAAATACTTAAAATTTGAAAATTGAACTGATGAATTTGAAACAGCAAAAACACAAATGTTTAATATCTTATAACAATATAAATTTCATATTTTATAGTAATGCAAATATAAAGTAAATATGAATGCCAGAATACTGCCTATAAGGATCTAGTTAAGTATTTTACTAGTAAACTTCAATAGTATTTCTATCGATTTTTCATAATTCATGGACACAGCAAACAACTGGTTTCTCATAAAAAAAATATCAATTTTAAAACTAGAGATATAACAAGCATTTATTCTCCATGCTTGTAAAATTAGTTGTGTGACATGGACATCTAAAAAAAGTTCCCATCTAATTTCATTTGATTTCAAAATTGATTGTGATGAGTTGCCATGGGCTATGGAAGATCAGATTACATTTTGGTGGCAGATACATGTGTCCAAAATACAATATCTCAAAAATTTCTCAATGGCTCTCATGAATATTTTATTCTTCTTCTATGTGCCATATCCCTTCAGGACGTTGGCGCTCATGGCTCTCCACAACTTCCAGTTCTTTGTAGCTCTTAGTAAATTTTTGTTATTTTATCTAAATCCTGTTCTGTCAATCATTTACACAAGCTCATGATGTGTTATTTCCTTCTGTCTCTCTTGTCTTCAGTATGTCCTGTGAGTGTTAAATTTTCTAAGCCTTCATTCTTCATTATATGCCCTAGAAATTCAATTGTCTTTTTCTGATTTTAAGTGTCCTTTTTGTTTCCATTTTCTCTAAAACTTCGTCATTGCTCACTTGTTCAGTCCATGGTATTCTCAGCATCCTTTTCTAGAACCACATTTCTCTTGCTTCAAGTCTCTTCTTCATCTTTGGTGGAAACTGTCCAACATTCACTGATATTTTACGAGCACTTGATTGCTTCAAACATGTAAACCTGTACACATTTAAAACTGTTTAAGACTACCATATATCTCGTATAAAAATCTTATGCTTGTGAAATTTTCATATCTATTTACATGTGGAGAATGTGGATTTAAAAGGGTTTTTCAAGAGAAAGGTCTCTTTATTTTTTTATTTCTTGGATTTTTCTAGATGAACTCATTAGTAAATACAACTAACCCAGCTCCAGAGACAGAACGTAAGTCGTCTTCTGCTCTATTGCAAAAGACAACAAATGTACAGATGTGCAACATTGAAGCAATCAAGTTGTATAGAAATGTCTTCTAATCTGAGTTTTATCTTTTCTAGACTATCATCATGACAGCATGCATATTTCTTTTACACTTTTGAATGCTATAAACAGCAAAATAAAAAATAAACAAGAAACAGGAGCAATTTGGTTATAAATGTTTATTCCTAACCTGACTGATAAAATATCAGTCAAATCAGACCTTTTTTTTTTCCATATAAATATTTTCATTAGTTTAACAATAAATACAAAGAAACAGTATAGTACAACTGATTGCTACAGTGCATAAGGAGCGGGCTACCTATCTAGCCTTGCACTGGTTATTTGAAAAAAAGAAAAAAAGTCACAGAAATAATAAAGTCACTAAAATAAGTTCTAACTGACCATAGCCTAAAGGAAGAAGTGAGTCTAGTTTTGTACTACACTGGTAATCACTTCAAAATTATCACAAAGACCTGACGAAATAGCCACCCAGTACCAGAGACCACCAACTGATCCAACAGTAACAAGTTACCAATACCATTCAGATGCCAATGGCTTAAGAGTAAGTGAGTAGTTGGATAAAGACAGAAAAAAAAAATGGAATTTTTGGCACTTGAAGGAGAATGCATGCTGTTTTATTCAGTAAAAACATTCTTTGGGAGATTTTGTTTTTCTTTCTCTCTTCATTGTAGTTTTTTTTTTTAAGGAAAAGTTTTTAAATTTTTTTTTTATAAAAGAATTTCATATAAAAAATGGGGTCAAAGGATGGGGTGGGTAACTAGGAAGGGGGACATTTAATGAAAGCTTGATTTTGATACTGTTTGCTAAAAATTGCTTTGAGTAGGTATGTATGAATACTATTAAGTATAACATTAGAGCAGTAAAATAAAAAGAACATTATTCTTTTTTTTTTATATAGTATTGTCTTTTAATAACTGGTAACTGTTGGCAGCATTTTTCTTCTGAACTGAATTGGTTGAGTATTAAAATGCAAGCTGATTGTTGACTAATGAAGTTAGTTGCAGCAGTAGTCAGTTAAATCATCAGTGCATACAACAACAGTTTGTTTTAGACACCATCCTCCTCAAATGTTTCTGTAGGGAATAAAAAAAAAAACACTAAAGAAATGTGTTTGTTTTTGTCATCATTTTCAATATAGCCATTCATTTTAACTCTAAAGAGTTTGGTCATTTTTCAATAAATAAATAAGTAAATAAAGTAAAACAAGCTGTCCTTTGGAAGACATGACCAAATAGGCAAGATCTCTGGACGTCAACAATCACTGGTACACCTACCTTATACAAATCCCCCACCCAACTCCCTGAAAAGCAGGACCCAAATGATGAACTCATTCCAAGAAAAGGAGAGCAGATGCCTAAAACATAGTGTAGACCTCCTGAAACTGATGGATTATGAATGTGGGAGTGGAATCATATGAAATTTCAGATGGCTGATCAAAAGCAAGGATTTTTTTTCATTTTCTCAAGGAGGTTGGAAATTAAAAAAGGCAAAATTGTTCTTTTTAAAAAGCATTACTCAAACTCTTAACCAATGGCAGTGGCATTGGAAACAGTACCTTTCATTAATAGTATTCATTGCTTTGAGAAATTACAGGCCTATTCAGCACTCATCGAAATAAAAATGAGTGAGAGAAAGAGAGTTGATTTTTTTTTATATTTTTTATGGTTTTTATATAAAAAAGAAAAGAAAGGAAGGATACTAAAAATGAAATTATCACAGAAACAGTAAAATAAAACCTTCAATGCTGTTTTTTTTTTAATCTCAACATCATTAAGTTTGGAAATATGTGATGGAGCAAATTGATAAGCCAAGCCTCTTCTGCCCAAATTTAGGTCAGCATTTAGCATTTTCAGAGCAACCCAGCCTACTTTCTCATTAAATCAGAAATGACAGCTTCAAAAGCTGCTTTGCTAGTAAAGTCTTTTATTTACTTACAAAAAAAAAAAATCTATCCAAAAGTTTTCAAAGATGAATGTTCTTTTGGGAAAGTAAGGTAGTTTTAGGTAAACAAATTATGTTAAAAAGTAATAAGTATAAAAGTTGACCTTTGATAAATATCTCAAAGAAAACAAAAAGGAGAAATACAGTTAGAGTCAGACAAGATCGGTCACTTTATATATCAAAGCTTTTAATGTTAGTAATAGAAGAATTGTGGGTTATTAGAAACAGAATTGGTTATAATGCAATAACTACTCCCAATCACTGAACATTGTAAATTTTATCCTGAATACTTACAAAAATGTTCTTTCAGATTTATAAATTGTGAAAAACATTCCTATAACTGTATATATAATATGCCCAGTTGATGTTTTACAGGCATTAAATGTTTAACTTTAATGTTAAAGAAAAAGTCAGTTAAAAAATTATTCTGTTATTGAAAATAATAATAATGAATAATAAAAACAATATGAATTAATAATAGACTCATAAATCATATACAAAAGTTGGAAAAAGCTGCACAGGTGTCATTTAAAAAAAAGAAAGTAGGAAAATTGAGATTTTTTAATCTAAGAGGACAATTTTAGTTTTAAGCAGTTTTTGCTTAGTCTTTGCCTTTTGAACAATGTTAGAAGGGAAATGTAAGCTAGAAAATATTTTTCTGTGTTCATTCAAATGTATGTACCCTAAATTGGATGAAAAGAAAAAGTTGTCTCCCTTGCTAAGCCATCATTAGACTATTGATCTTTCTTGTCAGTTTAGATTCCTCTAATGAATGAAATGAATCATTCCTCTTGTCTTGTGTCTGACAGGATGATTTATTTTTTTTACTTGTTTATGTGAGGTTTAATTAAAAGAAACAATACCAAAGTAGTAATAAGATGTTTAATATCAAAAACAAATGCAAACTTTTTAAAAAAGAGCATTAACAAGTGAGTATGATTGCACCAAGTTGGATTCAGGTTTGAGCCAGATTTTTCCTTATTAAAAAAAAACAAAAAAAAAAAAAAAAAAAAAAAAAAAAAAAAAAAAAAAAAAAAAACCAGCCCATATCTATATGATAGGAAGAGATGGGACCTGAGAATGAGAGAGTTTAAAACAAGAAAGAGAGGTAACAAAAAGAGAAGGATGGAGTGAAGAACAGAGATACAGACAAAGAAATAGAGAGAGATTAAAGAGAAAGAGAGAAAAAAAAAGATCAAATTAAGATGTCCACCAATTCTTAACTAATTAAAAATAAGTATATAAACACTACATGTACATAAATGGTACACTGACAAAAATCCACTGATTTTTTTTCATTATACAAAAGTTATGTCTTCATTGAAGAATTAAAAAAAAATCTATATAATGAAATCAATGACAGATCCTGATCATTAAAGTTAACCAATATCCACAAAAACAGAATCTGAGATATTAATCAGTCTGATGTGTTAAAAAAATATAAAAGAGCTAAGTCGCTGTAGAATCAAGAATTTGATCATACCACAAATATACAATAGAAAAAACATTCTTAAGAATTTTCTCTCTTATAGATTGTTTACAGTGGTGTAATGCTCACAGAAATTTGATACATTATTAAAAAAATATTTTCATATATATATATATATATATATATATATATATAAAATTATAATTTGGACAGCAATCCCTCTTTTATGCAGGTTTCATTAAAAATGACTGACAAGGTACTGTGGTTAAATTTTTTTTATATAATTTTTCATGTGTTTCTATAATTTTTTTCTTTTCAGGAGATAAATTATATAAAAATTGTCCAAATGTTTTATATATCCAAGTGCTTTTGGCTATACTTTTATCCATTATCAAGGATGAATTTTATTTTACTTTTAACTGAATATATAGATTGTTATGTATCTAGAGTTATAGGAATGCATTATCTTCCAAACACGGTCAGTGCATTGTGGCCTTGTTCATAGCTGATGTTATTGAGTATTGGCTTTTTCTTTTTTATTAGTAATGCATCCATTATTTTTAAATGCATACATAAAACAATCCATATATTCAGTTAAAAGTAAAATAAAATTCATCCTAGATAATGGCTAAAAGTATAGCCGAAAGCACTTGGATATATAAAACATTTGGACAATTTTTGTATAATTTATCTCCTGAAAAGAAAAAAATTATAAGAACACATAAAAAAATTATATAAAATCTTAACCACATCACCTTGTCAGTTGTTTTAATGAAATTTGCATATATATATATATATATATATATATATATATATATATATATATATATATATAAAAGATTAGATTTTCACTCTGTATTTCAACTGTTTATTCAAGAGAGAAATATACTAAGTGAATGATTCGGAAAAAAAAAAAAGATGTGACAGAGAGAAATGAAGATATTACAATTTATTTTAATTTGAACCAAAGAGTATAACTGCAAAAACCTTTGATACATAGAATATATATATATATATATATATATATATATATATATATATTGTTTCAATGAAAAAGTGCTTGTAACTCTCTCATTCAATTCCAGACCCATGTAGAGATACAAGGCTATACACTGTTTATTTCAAATTGATTTGTTTCTTTGGGGTAAATCATGAATAGAAAATGCTGATATTTACAGTGTCTACGAGGCAATTAAAAAACACTAAATAGTCATACCTACATTAGATAGGTTGTATATCAAAACACAAACAAGAGCCTTAATTTCAGATTTGCAAACTTTGCCTCAAATCAGAAGCTGTGCTATATTTTACACACATACATACATTATATATATATATATATATATATTATAAAATGTATATATGCTTTCACATATTTATCTATATATACTATAGATATAAAATGCTTACTGGCTTATATGTACATATAAACACATTAACTATATATATGTATATATGCATATACATAAACATGCAATACTATACACACATACATACTGGTGTATGTGCATATTTATACACTTGTATACATATATAAACGCATACATACAGCACACATACACACAAACATGCATATATGTACACAAACATATATACAAAATTAGATATATGTAAAAGTATACATATACATACTATATATATGTATATATTTCAAAGGTAAAAAAAAAAGATGAATTTTCTTCCATCACTTTCTCTACCTTCCCTACCCCCCAACCCCTGTATATACATACATACATAGTTATGTTACAGAAGCTCATACAGGGAAAAGACCAGTGTGAGTAAGAAATATGACTAGGTCAAAAATGTAATTTATACACAGGGGTCATAGTAAAAAAATGGAAAAAACAAAGTTTTAATAATAATAATAATAATAATAATAATAATAGTGATAATAAATAATTTAAGAAAAAAAAACAAAAAGTGAACAACAAATATTTTCGATGTTGGAACTTGCTAAAATATAAAAAAAAAAATGTCAATAAATATTGTCAGATATTAGTCAAGACCTTTCCTCTTTTTATTAAAAAAAAAAACAATTTACATTTTTTAATTTTTTTGAGGGGATGACAATGACTACCAGGTTATTGCACAATTTTATTAAGCAAAAAAAAAAAAAAAAAAATATGACTGGTAGGGTTTTGCTACTGTGCTGAGATTACTTGAGGAGACTGCAATTCAAGTTTTGTTATCAAATAAGTGAACCTTTTAAACTTAATCTATCCACAATAAATCTCTTATGGCAAAACTGCAGGCTAAACTAGTGACCACTAGGCAGTAGGCAATGGCAAACAATAGTTTTATAATTAATAATGGCAGCCTTAGGATTAGAAAATTGAGGCAGATGATAAAAAAATTCAACACACAAATCATGATGAACAAGTTTTTTGGGAAGTGAGCAATTGGGAGAATAATTTCTCAAGAAACTTTCTCATTTGCACATTTTGAGCATGAAATGTGTGAATACTTGCCAAAGGTCAGTCAAAGTGATTTTTACTCAATGTAAACTTAAACCAGTACATTAACTCAATCTTATCTGCCTTTGTTTATGGCAAAAAATCAATACTAACCGGGAAATTATGATTTTACAAGTATACAATTATACTGACCACATTGGGTACAGAATTTTAAAATTTGCTTAAGGTTTAAACACCATCTCTTTAAGTTTAATAGTCCAGCCAAACAATTTGCCAAAATGGCTTTTTAAGACTAGATTCTTCATTCCATCTGCCTCAGTGTTTTTGGAGATGTTTAATCACAAAATAGTCCTTCATAGGCTTTTAAGTACAAAATGAAATGTGTGTAGTTGTGATTTTGTTTTTAATGTTTCAGCCAAAACACATGTATTATAATGATAAATATTTATTACCATCAAATATTGAGGATTTTACAGTGTAGACAAATTGAAAATGATTAGGCTAAAATTTAGAAGCTTACAGCCATGCTCACACCCAAACCAGTCATTTATGTCAACAGTAGCAAGATTTCAACAATACAAGCCATTCCAAATTAACTGAGAAATCATGCGAGTATGGGCAATTTAAAAAAATGAAAATGTTGGCCAATAGGGCAGAGTCTGAAACTATGCTAATCATATAACCATTGTGGCTGATAAAAGCCATCAACCTTCTTACAAGATAAATAATGTCACCTACTCATTTTAGATCTTTAATGCTGAGAACATCAGAAATGACTGTAGTGTGTAAAAAAACTTGCCCAAATGTTTACAATCTTCATAGAAACAATTAAAAAATGTCTTTCTTCGATGAGCCATCTTAGTGTTCCTAAAATGTTAAACTCACAATGAGTCACAAGTATACTTTATCCACAATACAGAAAAGGGCAGTCGCAATTTCTGATAAGGGAAGTTGCTTACTACCACTTTCTAATACACACGAAGTAAATGAATGAACAGAATGCATTGATTGTGAAAGACTTGTTCGATGACCATATTGTAGCCTTTGCCACATTTATATGCCTATATATATATATATATATATATATATATATATGTGTGTAAAAAAAAACTAAAAAAAAAAACAATGATTTCTTCAGAACAAAACTTTGTCAACATTGAGAAATTGCTCCGATGTTGAAACAAACAGCTATTCACCACCTGCTGCAGAAGAACAGCACTTTGCTTGGGATTTGCTTGGCAAGTGAAACAATACACATTGCACCTTGCATTTTGTCTTCAGTTTTAATTAATATTCCAAAACTCTGAGGTTAAAATCTTGATTTTCAATTCCGTCTCATAAGATTTTCTCATCAGACCATCTGTTTCAGTATTGCTTTAATAGTTTTTTCCATGTGAAAATGTGATGTACTTTATCTTTACTAAGCTGAGCTTAGTTTGGCACAAGGCCACAATAATGAAGCACCCATTGAAGATTACAATGGCCTGCAAAACTAGTTTGCTAACCACTCTACAAAAAGGTGCCTTTGAAAACTTGATATAATTATTACAATAAAGCATTTTTTTTTTTAATTATTATAAAAAAAAAGAAAAAAATATTCTTGGAAGTTTCCTTGGTCTTGTCTGATTTTCGTTGATGTGCATCATTCTTCCTCAGCCATTTGTCGTATTTCATCGGTGAAGCTGTACTAACACAAACACCTGATGAAAAGGGAGTTAAATAAGATGAAGTTTGCTATAGTCATACAATGACAAGAAGCTTCATCCCAAAAATTATTTGAATTTTTGAAATCTTAAAATGACTGGGAAAAAAAAAAATTATTTCATGGATTAAAAGGAAAACTGTAATGATATATTTTCTCAGTGCTTTTATTTTTGTTTTGTTCTCAAGCAAGAATTCAAATATTCGTTTCCAGTTCTGAATTGTATTGCTATTAGCAACTATCAAAATTATCAAATGATAATAAAAAAAAAGGTTTAATAACTTGCTATAATAATGTTTATTAAATAAGAAATTGTTCACAGCTGACAGGTACTGTGTGATAAAAAGGAGGGACTTTAGGGAGTGTAAAATACCCTATTCCCATAACACACTTTTCACAAGCCAATAATAATAATAAAAACTTCAAAAAATCAGTATATAGATTTGAAAAATGTACCATAATCATAGTAGTGGTGGTAATAATAATAATAATAATAATCTTGAGAATGACATTTAAAAATGTTTTAAAAGACATTGAATTGTTTTATACTCAACTCATTATATCACTACAATTGGGACTGAATGTTGTGTTCTTTTTCATATCACAAGTCTTTCCTACAGAGTGAAGCCTTTTTTCAAAGCAGGCATATCCATTTTAATATCAGAGTGACTGAAGGTAATGAAAGAATGTTTGGTTGGAAGGTGGGGAGAGGCAAGGCCTGTTTTGATTGCAAAGGAATGGAAGTGGAAGAATGATTAAGAAAAAGAAAACAAATTTATCAAGTAGGTAACATTAAAATGAATAGAAAAAATTCATATAGTTAAAATGTTAAGTTGAAGCTTCCCGGGTTGTGGGGTTAACAGTTTGTCAACTTAAGAGTGATATGGTCCTTTAAATGGAACCAACTTTACTAGAGATTACACTGGGAATTAGTTTCATCTTTGCTTATCCGCATCAGATGAGCTGGTAAAGTTAATACCTGAATATCCAGATTCAACATACTATTTTTTTTTAAATTTATC
Organism: Acanthosepion pharaonis; assembly: GCA_903632075.3. Taxonomy (NCBI): domain Eukaryota; kingdom Metazoa; phylum Mollusca; class Cephalopoda; order Sepiida; family Sepiidae; genus Acanthosepion; species Acanthosepion pharaonis. The sequence continues at coordinate 3,147,374 of CAHIKZ030003108.1, read as the reverse complement.
ACACTGTATTTTGTCTTTTATTAGACAGTATTAGAGTGACTTAATCCATTGCCAACAATTCAGATCTGTGCCGACAAAGCACACAGGATGAAGTGAGACAATAAGTATGTGAGAAACAAAGATGAACCTTTTAAGTTAATTTAAAACAAAGAAATAAAAAAAAATCACTTAAAATGTCAAAAATTCATCTTTCAAAGTAATATATTATTATTTCAAAGAAGGCCTTCACAATAGAGGAAAGTTGATCAAGCAGATATATAAATACTGATCAGTTTTAGCAAGTGACAAGTTTATTGGTAGCTTTGAATCCAGTTGGATATGCTCTGGATGAAGAGAGACTAGAACAAATATTATAAAAAAAAAATTATAAAAGAACACTATTGCTTGAGTCCAAGTAGTAATGATTTCAGCAGTCTACTGAATTGGAAAAAGAAAAAAAATTAAATTAAACCAAATAATAAAAAAGTGGGGTTTAGAAGTCCACTAAAATCCAGCTATTGTTTTGTTGCCATATATAAACACACACACATTCTCTCTCTCTCAAACATATGTATATACATACACTTAAGACATTGCAACCAAATGTTCACTTCTGTTTCTTTTCATTTTCTTTTAAGTAGATCTGTGTGAAAAAATCTAAAAAGAAAACAACACATCACAATTTAATTTCCAATGTGCATACTGTATCTGATACAGCATTCAATAATGTTTGCCTTATTTGCTGTACAGATATCTACATATATAGTATGTACACATACATAGTAATCAATAATAGATACTGTTCAAAATATGATCATTATTCAGAAACTAAGATATGTAGTTCTCTTTTTAGACAGACTGATGTAGGTGAGAGGTACACATACATATATGTTTACACACCTTCAGGCATGGAGATTTACACACAAACACACACATATATATATATATATATATATATATATACACACACACACACACACTTCATGTACATGCGGTGGAGGAAATAAGAATAGATGAGGAGAGAGAAAATAAGATCTAATGACTGTGTGTATGAAGAAAAAAATTTAAAGACAGAAACTGTCATGGTTGTTGTGGTCAGATCTATTGCCAGCTACAACACAGAAATGGTCCTTGCACAGAAATAGCCAGTCATAAAAAGGAAGAAAGAAAAACACACCTGTCATCATCCTCATCCTTTTAACTGCTGCCTGTTGTGATGATGAAGCTGGTAGCAGAAACAAGTTATCATGGGGCAGGGTTGAGAAAGAAATGATCAAACACACTGTTCCTCTTTCCTCATATATATATATATATATATATATATATATATATATATATATGGTAGTAAAAAAAGGTTTAATTTTGGGTGGCTAAGATTTATATCCAAATGAAATGCCATAATGTTCATAACAGTTCAAATTTGGTTGTTTTTAGAGTTTCTTTCCTTTAATGATGTATATTCATGTTTATCATCGTTAAAGTTTGAAATTATTATTATTATTATTGCTTATATGATAAATGGCAACTGGAAGGCAAGTTATTGGCAAAGCCAAAAAATTATTAAAAAACGCTTATAAAAAATTTAACAAATAAATTATATCAGGAAATGACGAGCTTAAAAATAGTGTAAAATGACTAATGGGCTATCAACTCAATAGGGTACTATGTTTCATATTATGGCTTTCTTAAGCTTAAGTGCAAACAGTCCCAGCAATGTTAATATCTATAGAAATATTTGCAGTTTTTATACAATTAAAAAAAACATTGTAAAGTGCTTGTAACTGATTTTATTTTCTTCCCTCTTTCTTTTGATAGACACATTCTCAACAATGGTGTCTGTAAAATGGGCCAATAAAACATTATATCTGGCAGCTTTACTGTTGAAGGAGCAGAGGAATTAGATTAAAGGAAAAGAAAACGTTTTAAGTCTCAAACATACAATGGGTCAAAGTTAAACCCTAATGTTCTATAAAATAATTATTATTGCATTAGAAATTTCCTAAACAAAATCATAAATGATTTTTGACAGGGATCCTTACCAAGTCATACATAGTGTGAAAAGAAAAAAAAAAACCTGTTTAAAAAAAAAAATGAATACTTTTGTATGCAATCAATGGTAGGAATTATAAACTATTAGTGACTATTAATATAAAGTCATCAGAGCAACAATAGTAGAAGCACTTAATGTTAATAATAGAGAGAGTGCAAGAAAACATATGCACATGTATGTATGACAAGCTGATTGAAAGATATATAATATTCAGCAGATAATCAGATAGTAAGCTGTATGTTAGCAGTCATTGGGAAGACACTTCAAAAGAAGCAAAAGTCATTAACACATCTGGTACAGATGGAAACAAACTCGGATTTAAGCCAGACTGTATCACAACAGCATTTCAATATGAAAGAAAATACAAATGAAAGTGGAAAGAAAATATCTCCAAGCTCCTGCCTTCCCAGATTGGAATAAATGCTTCTCACTTGAATCTTAAATATATGTCAGTCAAAAATGAAATGTTTCTTTGTTTTTTTGAATATATGGCTCTAAGGTGTGGCCTTATTGGTGAAGGTTGACACATGAAAAAGAAACAAGTGTTAGCCATCTTAATATGTGAAATAACACTTGCACGACTAAAAACCAACTCAGAATATTAACCTTGTTATTGGCGGGAAGTAACTTTCTGAATTGTGACTATTATATAAAGATTTTCTTGGTTCTTAGTGAGGTTTTGCGTGTTGGGTTCACTTAAAAATCATTACATTTTAAAATAGATTTCACATGCAAGAGAAATCTCTTTTCCTGTGTGTCACTTGTTGGCTGAAACAGTCAAACTATAGATAAGAACACACCATGGATCAGAAAAGTAAACATTTGTCTAATTTCACACAGATAATAAAAAAAAAAAAAGGTAACTAAAGGAGTATTCTGTGATCAGTAAACTTGTAAGACTGTTAAGTGAATGCAATATTTAAATAAATTGCAATAATTCTTTCTTAAGTTACTTAGATATAAATACTACTTACTACTAATGACTTTAAAGAGTAAACCTGACCTTCATGAACTGAAAGTACAGGTATGTTTGTTTTTTTTTTTTAGATATAGGATAGTGGACCAACAAGTGTTTGTATTGGTATTGTTCAATGGTCTTAAGTATTAAAGTGCTGCAAATTCTATCAGACAAAACTGCCTTTGCCATTGTGCATAAAAACTTAAGCGAAATGCTTGTTTTTAAGACAGCATTTTAAAGAACTATTCTTTTAATAAGCCACAGTCCATGTAAAAAACAAAAACAAAAAACAAACTAAAACCTCAAATGTTGCCACTTGTATAGGTTTTTGCACATGTGAGCCATCATTTAATGAACTTTCAATAAACTGTGTAGTGTTGTAGATAAATATTTTAAATGTTAAAAAAAATGAAATGCTTTCTTCAAGAACAGGAAATGTAATGGTTTTGAGTTATTATTATGCACACATTTCACATTGTTTCTGCTGTGACAATAATTGCAACACAGTCTCTTAAAGTTCAAATTGGCTTTTTTATTTTATGCCTGTTCTTTTTAATGCTAAGCATAAAGATCATGGATATCAAAGAGAAATAGACTAATAACATCAATAATAAAAATATCAATCCAAAAATAGGATCCAGTGGTTTAGTACTGTATGACTTGAGTAAGAATCTTGTTTCAGATTCATATAAATCACTTTCCTGTCAAAATTTAGAGTTTGGGATGAGGGAGTTGAAGGCTGAAAGTATTAAATAGGAATACATAAAAGAAAATAGGTGAAAGTCAGAGGAAGTGCTAACCATCTCAATTGATACCTTCTTTGTCAAAAAGATCTCATGACCTGGGTCCTGCCATAAAAAAAATTAAATAAAAAAATTTTAAAAATGCAGCAAAACATTGTTTTTTTTAATTTCAATTCTTTTTTGAGGGGAGGACATTTTAGTCACAGTATTGCCATGCTTAGTTAAAATAACTTTTACAAGACTAGTAATATTGATGATGATGATGAGAATGTAATAATAATAATAATGATGATGGTGTCTTTCATTTTTTTTTAGCTTGTTTTCTTAACACTAGCAAAAAGTCTGTATTTTTTTTTTTTCAAATTTTATACAAGGAAACTAGAGAACAATGATGGGCTTCTTGTTTTCAGAATTACTGAGAAAGTATGTATTTGTCATGAATAAAAAAGTCCTATCGATGTATCTTTAAATCATTTGGACATGAATCTATTTACATGTTTTGAAGATGTTGAAAGAGTTTGTAACTGTGTCTTGTGCGCATAATGCTATAAGTGCAGCAACGGAGGAGGAGGGGGAGATTATTATTATTAATAAAAAAAAGAATGGAACAATTTTGCTTGCAAAATTTATGGCTGAAGATGGGGGTATGTATTTGTTTCATGGTAAATTATGACAATAATAAAGCATTATAGAATCATAATAATCTAATAATGATGATGATAATAATAATAATAATAATGATAATAATAATAATAATAATAATACAGGTAGAAAGCCAGGTTTGGTAAACTTTACAAAGGTCTGATGTAGAAGTGCATTCTCTTCTCCTAGGGCTCCCGTCTTGTCTGTCACCCCTGCCCAGCAGGAGAAAAAAATAAGTGAAGGGGTCAGGAGGAGAAACGAGAGAGGGATTACTCAAAAAAAAAAAAAAAAAGGTTCTGTGGCTTTTTTCTTTTTACCCTATCACAGTAACTCCTGCAACAGTGATACAAGTAAGTGCATATACATGTAGGTATATTTAAAGGTTGCATGTTCCACAGTGCAACACAATGGAAGTCATGCACAAGTGCATAGTCTAATAAGTGGGACAGAATATGAAAACAGAACTCTAAGCCAATTGTACCATTTTTATTAATTCTATCTTTTCAGATTCTTTTTGTATGGATGGGGAGGGGTTGTGTTATTTTATTCAGAGGTGCACAGTCATTCTTTGTCCTCTAGTCAAATATTTAAGGGGGAAAAACAAAACAAAAAAAAATTAGACAATATAAAAAGTTCTTTGTACAATTTTTTTTCAAATACTTTATTTTTTCTTTTATAATCATTATGTTGTTGTTGTAGTTGAATTCCCCTGCCCCAGCCCCTGCATACCCCCATGCCAATTTATTGATGTCCTGGCTGGTATGGTCTCTTAGTAGCTACTCACACCAGATTTTTTTTTTTTTTTTTGGTCAAGCAAGAATGACCATTGATTAAATACGTTATACAGCATTATATTACACACAGCATGCAGCAATTCAAGGCTAGCATACCCCAAAAATATCACACCCTAAATGTTAGGAGGACTGAACACATGCAAGGCCAAGTGCTTGCCATATGAGAGAGAGAAAAAAAATTATCTGTCATCAAATGATTCTCAAGAAGAAAGAAAAAAAAATTGAAAAAAGAAAAAACAGAAAAAAAAAAAAAACTATGGAAATGCATCTGTAACTGGCCCCTACTACCATCTGGAAAGCAAAATATCGGTCACCTCCTAGTCTTAAATAATACACTTCATTTTCTTTTTAATTATAGCAAAAAAAAATAAAAAAAATTAAATTTTCCAAATTTTATGTATATGTATACATTATTTTTTTTTTTTGTTTTTTTTTTTAATGTAGCCTTATGGTTTAAAATGTACTCTGAACTTAGTGTTTAACATGCAAATTGTTGTTAAATGGATGACAAATCAACAAAATCTGTTTGTTTTTTTTAGTGGCTCTTAAAAATATTTTATTTTAATATTGCATGGACCCTGCTAATAAAAAAGCTATAAATATTGGGATTTTTAAAAAATAATTTTGTGCATCTGGCATCTCAATACACCTTCTATGCTACAAAAATAATAATAATAATAATTATAATAATATTTTAATAATCATGATTCATAAAATTCATCATAAACCCAAGAAAAATATTCTCAGAAAGGTTCCTAAAAATACGGTAAAAAATTCACTCTGACAGCACAGCACAAGTGCCATCAAATATGTTTAGCGATAACACACCAAACTTTCATCTAAGTCTAGACACCACAAAAAAAAAATAATTAAAACAGAAAAAAGCCAATAAGTAATGATATTAAATAAATAATTAAGAAAGTGAATTAGGAAAAAGCAAAAAAAAAAAAAATCTTTGTTTTTTTTTTTAAATAATAAATAAAAACTGATATAAAAAGAAAGATTTAAAAACACAACGATTGCAATAAAATGACATGAACATGAATTTTGTGATCAGTTAATTAATATTTTGGTCAACTACAAGATCAAATTAGAGAGCAAACATCAACCATTTGGCCAGTGTGTGCCCCCTAAATAACCCCAGCAACAACACATGGAGAAAGCTATGACATGATGGCTGTCATAAGACTGTTGTAGAATAACAAATACGCTGTGTCAGCATGCTCACAATTTCAAAACAGACAAATGGTGAGGTATTAAAACTTCTCTCTAGACACTGCTTGGGTGAGTTCCAAATCAGTTTCTTGTCATTTTTTATTTTTTTTATTTTTTTTTTTTATTTTGCTGCAGTTTTGCCTTGAAAAATTTTGGGGCAATATTTTGTATATAAATTTTTTATTTTAATTTTCAGTCTTTTCAACATATGGGAGGTGGTCACATTAAAAAAAAATGTTTGAGATTTTTTGTTGAAAGAAATTTTGTTTCTGTGCATGGAAACAAAAGAAATTTTTTTTTTCTTTTATTGTGGCAAAAAAATGAGTTTGTTTGTCCTTTTGTATTTTTGATTTTTTTTTTCTTTTTCGACATAACAAAAATCAGAATGAAAGGACCTGTGCACCTTTTTGTTTAAGGAAAAAAATCCCATTGCCAAGCATTAGTATCATGTTTTATGATGCCAGCAATGGCTATTACAATTTGTCTTTGATTTTCTTGGATTCCTTTCTTCTGAAGCAGCTAACACATCACAGTGCTAGTGGTTCAAACACCTCAAAAATGTTCATTAGCATTTGGAGCCTAATATTGTCCGACTCATCAACATGTTACATAGCAAAAAAATCCACACTGCTACCATACACACACACACTGTATTTTATCTTTTTATGGCATCACATTATGCAAACTGGGTTTATAAAACAAAGTGTTGAGATCTTTTCACCTAAGGCAAGATAAATAAAAATAAATAAAAATAAATTAAAGAGATATGACTCGATTCACAACGTGAAAAAATCCCAACAATATACATTGCGATCATAGAAGGGAAAACATAAAGAAAAAGAATTCTTAAAAACTGTCTTAATACATGTGTTTTTTTTTAAAATAAAAATAAATAAAGAGAGAGAAAATAATAAAAACATCAGAAGTACATGAATTTTTATTTTTGATTCATTGTCAGCAATTTAGCAAATTATACTAAAAAAAAGAAAAAAGTTTTGTTTTTTTTTTATTTTATTTTAAAATAAAATTCAAAATTCAAAGTAAAAACAGTAATGTCAAAGACTGACATTCATATTGCACATAAAATTGCTGAGAGGGAAAAGCATTGCTCTACAGCACCCGGCTATGAGAAAGTTTTACTTGGCTAGATTTCTAGTCATGTAAAACTATTTGGGAAGCTTTTGCCCCAATAAAATAAAATATTAAAAAAAAAAAAAAAAAAAAAAAAAAAAAAATTAAAAAATAAAGAGAAATAAAAATGCAAAAGATAAAAGTAAAGGAAAATTTCTTAAATACTGATATACAGTGGAAAACACTTCTCATCTAATTTTATTTTCTAGAGACAACGTTCCACAGACTCAGAACAAAATTAAATAATGATGATAAAAAAGGAAAAGAAAAATAAATCACTGTCATAATTTGAAGATATATATCTACATATGCATCCCTTACTAAATGAAAGGATTAACAAAAATTAAAGGATTTGTACAGATAATTGTTAACTTGAAATAATAAAGGTTTCTTTTATTTTGAGATGCCACCATGGCTGCAGTGAGAAAGAGTAAATAAATATTTCTTTGACAAGAGAGAAAGGCATTTTAAATAAAACCCATGAAATGATTACAAAAAACATGACTGAAAAAATACAGATATTAAACTGAATAGTTATGAATGAAAACCTAAGATGAAAATTTGATAATGAGAATGATTTATGGGCTATCAGCTATTCAAATAAATAATGGATCAAAGTTAGATAAAGATTCATCAAATTTTTGCCAGATCACTTCATTGGCTAAAAACGTTTCAACAGACCATAATATGCAAAAGTAGAGAATATAATCCAAATTTATCAGTCAGTAATTATTTCTTACATAATGTCTATTATTTTAATATTTCAATAATAAATTCTACATAAATATTAAAACGATTCTTTGTGCTGTATTGTAAGAAAAGAAGTTATGAAATTCAAGATTTGCTGGTGACATTTTCTTAGCTGCACATAATTTAACATAGACAAAATTATATGAATCAGTTTGGTAGCTATGAAGATATAAATCCTTAAACATACAATGAACACCTAAGTACATACTAGTTTTTAAAAGATCTGAAAATAAGCATTTTTTTTTGTCTTAACATCTTTTGTGACCCGTCTAAAATATAGAAAATACATACATGGAAAATACGTCATACATGGAAAATGCTAAAATGAATCTTAATCCATATTGATTTATTTCAACTTTTAAAAAGATTTTCATAAAGAAAAGGAAGAATTTGCTCAAAGTATTTAGCATACTTGGCATTTAGAAATCAAAATCCATCAGTGTTTTGTCATTGACAATATTATGAATTTTACAATTATGGCACTGACTGAAAATGCTTAAAGGACAAGAAAGATTACACCTATGTCCAAATTTAAGTTTAAATGTGAGCTAAGTAAAAATCTTCCCCAGACTGTCATATGAATAACTATAAAATGTTTTTAATGTACACAGAGTATTGTGAGTTAATTGCATCATCTAATATGCATTCTAAAATCAGCAACATCTTTTTGGAATAAGTCATAATCCAATAATAATCATCTTCAAGTAATAGCAGTAAATTGAAGACACAGAGTGCATATTAAAATCAAACAAAAAAACATTAGCAATATTAAAATAGGAAGATCTGTAAATTTTCCAGATGTTTTTTTAAATTTAAGTGTTTCAACTGAACAGGCTTTGGTTTATATATCTGATATAAAGAAACTTGTCCAAGATCTTAACTTTGATTGGCTCTGTTAATCTGACAAATGAAAGATAAATTACTAGATGTGAAATATAATTTACAGACAAATGAAGATATTCATAAATACAATGAAACTGATCATGAAATTAAAAAAAAAATAACATGATAGGAATTTAAAGAAAAATAAATACAATAAAAAAAATTATTTTACATGTGACCTTAAGAATTATGAAACAAATAAAATGGGAAATAGCTTGATATAGAAAAATTGCTTTCTGCATCTCTAAAGCACACACAATGATTTTAATTATATTATTAGCACCATAATAATGACTTATTACTTTTACACTTTACAATTAATACTGCTATTAGAATTAGTAACTTGAAGGAATAGCTCAGTGGTAAGAGCACTATACTAGAAAGTATGGGAAACACTATTCAATCTCTGATACAGGATGGGTGAGGTTATATAATTTCCATTGTGACTCATTCATTTGTTTTTGATTTTGTTTTGAAAGAAAGAAAAAACCTGTAGGTAACTAGAACAATCTGTTATCTTAATTAAAATCAAGAAATAGTGAAAAATAATTATTATAATTATTGATAACTAACAGGGTTATTATCCATCGTTTTCCTGAAATAATGCAGTGGTCAGTGAATGGCAAGTAGACTAGTTCAGTTCATAGACAATCATCATATTGGAATGATCACTGTGATCATTAGAGAATAAAAACGTAAACCTATATCTTTATGTTCATTTGTCATGATTCTTTGCTATCTATCAGGTTACCAAATTGACACAAATGAACAAAGTTGTATTAACAAGCTTGGAATGCAATGCAGAACAAAGGAAACAGAAATGATAACTAATAAAAAGCAAAGCTAAATTGTTGGTCACCTTTTATGATGAACAGTACAAGCCAGAATGCTGCCTTCAGGTCTGTGGAGGAGTTTAGGACAACTAAAATCACACACATCAAAGGAAATAAGAAATGTAAAAAAAAAGTGAGAAAGTTTGATGTAAAAGGTTGGTGGGATTTATTATCTTTTAAATGGTATTAATATGAATTGAAATAATAAAAATCAATTTGGTAAATTATTAGCCAATTGAAAGCATTAGATGCATAACTTTAAATATTAAAGCAAAAAGTTCTCCAGTTCCTGGTGCCTCCAGTATGAATTTGATCAAGTTGAAAAATTATTGTATAAATTCCATATTTCTGCACTTTGGCCAAAATCTTTGAGAAAATTATAAGAGAACTATATTTGGCTGAGTATGATATAAAAATATCACCAGTGTTGCATTTTATGCTCTGCTCTCAATAAGACCTTCACAAATTCAAATATATAAATAAAGAACTTTGAAATTAATAATAATCATCATCAGAATCAGACTATTTTCACAATGATTCAAAATATATACTGAAATTTATAATAAAATAAGAAAAAGAAAATCCTGTTCCCACCTACTCATTATTTTCCTTGGGATTAATTTTTTTTTTTTTTCTTTAGGATTTTCACTTCAATGTCTGCTCAGAAAGACACTAACATTAAAAACCAAAATTATTCAAATTTTTTAGACTGCAAAGAACAGTGATTTTTCGATCTGTAAATATGATAGATACTCATAGATCAAACATGAAAGACTTATAAAGATTTACACGGCCACTCTTAGACTTAGATTTAGATTTAAATCTATAATTTTATAAACATGATTCAGAAATAACTCTCTCTTACACACACATACCCTTTGAACTCTCTGATTTGAAATCTGATGGTTTGGCAGCTCTCATGGTTCCATTCAGAACAATAACCAGGTTCAAATCAGTGAGGCCCAATTTATGCAAGCACAACATTCCAAAATGAACAGACCAAAGATAAAGGAAAAAACTACAGCATTTTAGGAAAATTCTTTCTCAGTGGAAATAATTAATTTGAAAATATTTTTATTTCTGAAATAGATGGAGAAAGCAACTAGACTGACAAGGAGAATTCCTCTTCTATGTGCTGTGTCCCTTTAGGACATGGGTGATAATGGCTCTCCACAACTTCCTATCACTTGTAGCTTTTAGTAACATTCATCTTTTTTTGCTACATCTTTCAACAATAGTTCTGCCATCCATTCACACAAACTGGCCAGGTAGGTGGCCCGGCCCACTGAACAAAAAGAAAGACTGCTGTAAAACTCAATTCCATATCAGCTAAATTATTGAACAACCTGAGTCACCAAGTGACATGACATCTACAAAACACAAAAACTAGACACATGTTATCTTTATCTCAAAATCACAATCTGCTTACAAAATAAAATAAAAATGAAGAAAGAGAAATTTACCAAAATTAACTGTTTTTAGCCTCCACCAAGAAACAGAGATATATGCACTGATTTATTTTGTGTTGAAGAAAAATGGAGGTAAATCCTGATGAATGTTTATACTCAAGTATTGCTGCTATTGGCCGATAGCATATTTGAGCAGTAAAAGAGCCAAATATTGATGCTGTATCAAACAATATGAATGGGAGCAGTGAGGTTTTACTTTGATTTCCAGGTTAAAAGTAATTTCAATATCAATATTACATACCCAAATACAAAAATGTACTGGAGCTAAGTAGAATTTCATCAGATAGACTAAGCTAAATATAGTGAGCATATATATATATATATATATATATATATATATATATATACACACCATTTAATTTCAAGAATAACAGACTGAAATAATATACAAAATAATCTGTATAGATAAGTATTTCAATTTATTGCTATTTTTCATATTAATAATTTTACAAAACTGGTTACTAGAGTGCAGACCTATTTTATGATCTGATTTCAAAATATCAATATTTATCAATTTAGTAAGAGTATAAAATTTTACATGATAATTTCTTGTTTTGTGTTCTAACCACTGAGCTATAGCCATGAAGAAAATTATTTAAAAAAATTTCGCCCTCTTCTTAATTTTAGCAAGTAAGGCTGTTAATAACTTAATGTTAGGGTTAAAATTTTGTCCTGCTTTGGTGCATGCTGACACCTATTTTCACTTTTTAAGACAAATTTATGGCAACTTTCACAGAAATTTTTTTTTTTTTAATATTTTTGTTTTGAAAATTGGATGATAATAAAAATGCATGGTGAAAGTTGGTGGTGAGAAGGTTTCTGGTATTAGGACTATGGTGAAATGGTTATTTTTAAATCACCTTTTAATTATATCTTTTTTTAAGAAATGCCCAAAAAGACAAAGGGGATGAAAAGGAAGCAAAAAGTGATGAGCAAATAAATAAAACCTTAGCAAATAAATTAATGAATCAATCTCCAAATGTCAGGAAAATGAGAGTTTAAATTACTGGAATAAAAACAATTTCAAAAATAAAAATGCTAAAATGTTAGGTTAAAAAGACTTGAGGCAAAGGAACCAAGTAAAAGTAGCAACAAAAATATTCTGTTTCTATGGATTCTTTGTTAAAAACCTGGAGATTGATTACATGAATATATACAATGAGATTTGGTTGCTCAAAAAGATTAGTAGGAAAAATGATGAGGGAGAAATGGTGCCTAAGAAAAATAGTCTGACTTAAAATCTTATTTCATTATCAGAATTTGTAAAAGAGAAAATTTATTAAGATAATAATTTAACTTGAGAGCTACATATATTTTAAAACATAAGGATAATGTCAACTTGGTAAAACAGGTTTCAAATAGTTATCTCTAATGAGAGAATTATTGTATCTTATAGAAAATATTTAATTAAACCTTAAAAATAACATGAACTTTTATTGCAACTATACAGAATGAACGGTACTCAAATGCAGATATACTGAGTAACAAATTTTACTTTTAGATATGAACATTGTCCAATTTAAAGCAACTAAATACCCAAGTATCTGTGCCCTACTGCAGCTATACAGTGGAAAAGGAAGAAGGCACACCAATACTGAAGAATAGATATTGAAGTGAAATGGGTATTGACTCTCTTGATATAAAATAATGGACACTGTATAAATTGAATCTGTACCAAGAGAAAAAGGACTCAGCATAAGAAAGGGAGCTAAGTAGACAAATACTGAATATAGTGCACCCACACTGTATGTGTCTATACAAAGCAATAGGATTCCTTTCCAAGTTTGCATAACCTTTATGCAAATCCCTGCGAAACAGTCTGAGAGTCGGAACTCTGAATAGGAGAATGTAAATTTACAAAGAAAATTTAGTCTCATAATAAATACCAAAAATTATTTCAAGATCTCTTGAGGAAATATAAATGATACTATTTTGAAATATTGTTGTTACTGTTCATTGAAAAGGAGAAGTTGAATTGAAGAAAAATGAAAAATAATCAGAAGAGAAACCTGGGAATGAAAGAATATTCCTAATGTTTCATCTGAAAGTTTGAAAAGAGAACAAAAATCGTTGCATTTATGGGTTAATACTATTATGCGCATGTGTGTGCGAGAGAGAAAGAAAGAGGGAGAAAGAGAATGAGCAATTTGCAGAAAACTGACCATGCTGTATGAAATGACTTCACTGCAAAGTTATGTCCTTATCTTTGTTAGGACGGAATAGTGTTATGGCTACTGAACAAAACAGCAAACCATTTGATTTGTTTGACAAATGTCAATGAGATCTAAATGACACAAAAACTGAAGAAAGCCTTGATGACAGCATACCTGCCATTTAATATTATGACTCTCTGATTCTTAATGAACCATTATATAAATATCAAATGATATGCATAGAGTAAAAAAAGAAATCTATTAGCAGACAATACAAACATAACAACTGATACCTGAGCAGAAACAACTAGAAAGAAAAAAGTTTTAAAAAATAGAGAAAAGAATTAAAAAAAAAAGCAAGTTAAAACCAAAGAAAAACTGAAAATAAAGAAAAAGTAAAAATTTATAAAAATGTTTCTTTCAATATTTTTGTTGTTGCTATTTGTAAATATTGTGTACTAAAAAAATTCATGTACTTCTGAGAATACTGGAGACAGCAATAAATAAATTATATTTGGTGATAGCTACATTCTATGTTAATGTCCATTATAAATCAATGTTGAATATTAAAGATGGTTGTACTTGCAATTGTTGTTTTTGCTATATAATAATAATAATAATAATAATAATAATAAGGACAGAACTTAAAACACTGCATTCTTCTGTGAGGTATCATGGTTCCTTTACAAGGACTATGTCTGCAACAGACTGTCAGGACAAGCCGTTTGTTTTCGTGGACGATAAATGACGATGAAGGTTATGGTTTTGTGTGTGCCTGTTTCGGCTTTTGCGGGTTGAGAAAATCTTATCGCATCCTGAAACTGTACAGTGATACATTTCTTTGGGATGTAGGGTTTCAAAGTGTTCCTTGAGAGCAAGGTTGTCGCGGAACCTCTGCTGGCATACGTGGCAACTGACTGCAGTGTTCAGTTCGTTGTCAAGATCCTCGTCTTGCAGGTGATCGCCCCCATCGTCATCATCGTCGTCATCACCGTCATCGTCATCAGCTCCACTCTCGTCTTCACCATTTCGAGTAGGGTGGCAGTTTTCCTCGCCTCGACTCTTGCTGTTGATTTCTCTATCAACAAAGCTGTCATTGGAGTGACTGCCTACTGAAGCTGTGGAAGTTGTAGTTGATGGTCCATTAGAATTACGTTTAGGATTTATGATGGTACTTTGCTTATTTTCCTCATCCAATTTGGCATTGCTGTTTTCATCATAAATGCGAGCCGACTCATACTTTTGGTTAATGCGGTTATCAGATTCTTTCTTTTCTTTGCCACCTGTGCCCATTTCGTCACCTTCTTCATCATCATCATCGTCATCATCAATGTCATCTTCGTCCAGCTCATCCACATCTTCTATTTCCTCATCATCTGGGAACTGGTCCATATCAGATGTGGAGAGGAGTCTGCGGTGTAAATTTAAGTTGGTACTGTGTCGGTCCCGACTGCGTTTCGAAGGAAACGCAGCATTACAGCCGTCGACGGTGCATGTGTGCATCAGTTTCAAATGAACGTTCTGGTAGTGAATTTTCAGTCCAAATTGGTTCTGTAACACTTTCCCGCACACAGTACACTTGCGAGGGTTGTCTTTGTCAAGGGGGACATCGACGCTGTTTGAATTTGAATCATCTGGAGAGCAACTTCCATTAGCCCTGGCAGCCAAGTGACCCTCCACATCAGTTGAAGCCTGGGAAGCATTAGATTCATGATCAGAACTTGGACTCAGGTTCAGAGAGGATAGATTTGAGGGGCTTCGTTCACAAGCATCCTGTGAGAGGTCAACAGGATCTGATGAAGAGTTATTGTTGTTAGCCAAGAGGGAAGCAATCCTGGGGAAGTGGCAAGCTTCTTTACGTGCCTCTAGTTTGGGACTGCAGTTTGTATCACAGATAACGCTACTGTGACTTGTCAGGTTCACTGCCTCATACCCCTTGGCAATCAGGCTCTTCTCGGACATTTCTCGAATAGTAGAACCGTCTGGAAGTTCCCTTTTTATTGCAATTTTGTCATCAATTTCTTCATCCACAGCTGAGTTCGAGGTAGGGTTTTCCTTATCAGCATTGTTCATGTGTTTCCTGCTTTGCTTAGTAGAAGCATCTTTCTCATCAGAGACAGAATTCTCATCACTCATATTATAAGTCTCCTCCATCTGGGCACAACGGGTGGGGATCAAGCTTTTCCTTCGGTTGAAGCCGCGTTGGGTGCTGCTGACATCCGGCTTCAATATGTCATCACGTGACTTCATATCGATTGCTTCTTCACTCAAGCCTTCTTCTTCCTTACTTTCGATCTTAATTTTTTTCTCCGGAGAAGACATGTATGGAAGATTGTTGCCAACATCTACAAAGCACGATTGGTCACTTCTGTTCAGGACATTTGAATCTAGCGATGGAATCACTGTCCTCGATAGAAAAGACGAGGTCACTACCATAGTAGGGGGAGAATTGATAAGTCTAGAGGATGGTTTTGAATCACTGACTAGAGTAGCTCCTTCGGGGAGTTTGCGTTTTTGAGGCATATGGAGTTTAGGGTTAGGATTGGCACTGTGGCGATTACGACTGCGACGAGAACTGAACATCATGCTGCAGCCTTCAACTGTACATTTGTGCATCTCTTTCAGATGCACTGCACTGTAATGAATTTTTAGAGCACCTTTATCACAGAAAGTTTTATTGCAAGCTGTGCAGAGAACACGCTTTTTACCGTTGGGTGCAATCAAGGTACTTCCAAATGACGCCGAGGGAGTCCATTGACGCTTGATGGGGTTGGCTGACTTTCGCAGGTGTTTTACTTTGCGATCTGCATACACAGACAGAGCTGTTTCTTCACAGTCTTTTGTGGAGTAGTTTATTGCGTCCATTGGAGGGTCATCTGGAGGAACAATGGGTGGGGTGATGTTTTGGATGTTTGTGCTCGTTGAGTTTTCGCCCCCTTCATGAGGTTTCATTGACTGGAACTGGGGTGGACTGGTGGGTGTTGGTGTCGGTGTGGTGCTCAAATTTTTTGGACTGTCTCCACCAATGGAGGGTGGTGGTGGTGGGGGAGGTGGTTGCTGTGTTGGTTGTGGCACAGAGGCACGTTTTTCTGACAGACCTGGACTGACAGCCGGACTTATGTGTTCTCTTCGAAAATCAATTGGCAGCATGGTCTGCAGCCGGCCCAATGGGGACGAAGTAACGGGGCTCGATGTAGGTACCGGAACAGGGGGTATGCTCGTGGGGCGCAGGTCACGTGGGGGTGTCGTGGCAGTGTACGGCATTGCAGTCGGTGCTACAAGGCGGTTACTGTGAGATACAAATGGCATGCGATTGGAGAACAGGTGCCGTGACTCATATGGGCGCATGTAACTTTGCATGCTCAGATTGCTGCGTTCAATGAATTTCTTGATTTCAGACTCTGCCCGAGAAGTCTGCTTGACATAGAGCTCCTGCTTCTCTTTAGTATCCTGAAGAATGATTTCCTGAGCAATTGACTTGGTCTCTCCAAACCGAAGAAACTGTTGCAGAATAATGTGCTCCTCTTCACGGGTGGCGATGGTCCATTTATCCAGCACACGGCCTGATGCTTCCTGAATAATATTAAAGAAAGAAAAATTATAAAGAGTTCACACACATATACACACAACTATACATACATATAAGAAGAAAATTCAAAACAAAAAAATTAAAAACATTGTATCATGAAAATATCAACTGCAAGAACATATAAAGTGGAATTTCAAAATGGGAATCTAACCTCTGAACAGATTAAGCATAATGTCTTTCCTAAGATTTTCATTTTGATAAAGAAATGGTACAAATGATAACTATGCTTAGAGACAATAGTTCAGATATTTAACAGCATGAAAACAGTTTTGTATTTCCTAAAGCACAAACCACTTGTTTAAAATCAAGCTTTTCTTTTTCTCAGAGATTGTATCCTGTCCTGGCTTCTGAGTTTGTGATAATCATTACCATACACTTATCAAGGAAAAGAAAACTAGTTTTTCTAACCATAGAATATGTAAATATCTAATTGGCAGGTTTATTAGAAGTTCAGTAGTTACAGAATTCAACAAAAAGTGATATGATCACCAGCACCAGAATGGTTCATTAAGTGCAACACACTTAAAAGAAAATGATTTGAAAATTAAAAATTATTTTTGCCATCACTCAGTCAGGAAGAACTAAAATTTTACTATGTTATCAATCTCTGTATTGTTAAAATAGCATAGATTTAATGAATAAAGAGAGACAATAATTTGTATTTGCCTGTCTAATAATGTTCTGCTAAGCAGATAAATTCCTTGAAATTGGTTAGTAGTTAGCCATTAGGAATGTTGACTTTTGAACTGTGCGTGATGGAAGACAGATGAAAATTGATGAGTTCTAGCCAAACAGAACAGGAGGCTAAGAAGAAAGAGAACAACAATAACACCATGAAAACAGGAGGGAAGAAAGGAAGAAAAGAGAACAGAGAGGAGAACAGGAATTTTACAGCTATTCATACATTTTGTTAGCATATAGGACATTAACAGAATCAGGGATAATGTTGGATGCTATTTGGTGCAAAACAGATCAAGATATATATGAGTGTGTATGTTGATAGTGGAATGTTGGCGAGTTTTTTTTTTCACCTCAAAATTAAATGATTACAAATAAATATATACTGAGAATAACTGGAACAGAAGACTATTTTTATCTCATTTCCTATAAGCTTAGCATGCAAATAAATATCTAATTATTACTATTCAGAAGCATAACGATTCATGCTTTTCCTATGTCTATGTATAGAGCAGATATTAAGGCAAATAAGCCGATGCAAAACCTATTTAAATATTTATCAATATTATAGCAATATTAAATGTTTTCAGATGTTAAGTGTTTCAAACATTTGACTAAACTCTCACATTTTCATCACCAAAAGTGTTGATGTTTAAGAGTAACTCACTAGGCAAAAAACATAACTCTTATGTAGCAATGATTACCAGTTCATTTCTGTTCTTGTAAAATCTGTTGTATGACAAGCTGCCTAAAGATGAAAAGAAAAGAAAATGTCTACCAAATGAACTCAATTTTGTAGTTTTTCATCTGTGTAACCATGAAATACAGTGAAGTTCATACAAGTTTTGATGTTCTTGTACTACAAATGATAGTTCAGAGGACCAGTAATTGGACACATCAAAATTTCCTGTCAGTAATTCTTGAGCATCGCTAAGCCATTTAAGTTAAAAATCATACTCTGCTTCAATTGTGGAAGGAAAGATGGTTAGGGAGCTGTGGTTTGGGGCCATCTCAATTGCGGTGGGGTTGCAGTGATAGACTTCTGCCTTCCAAGACTGTCGCCGCCACTGCTGCCACCACCACCAACTCCAGCTCAGTCATCATTATATAGTACAGGGTATTGTATTGTGAGCCACTTGTACAAGTGATCAATACAAACATCTTTTAGCTATGTACGATTATGAAAAAAGAATCTAAATTACTCCCACTGCATGTGCATCCCACATCTTCATATTGATTATCTCACCACAGTTGGGTTGGACAAAAGCCGAACAAGAAGACAGGAGCGAGGGAAGACAAAGAGTAAGGAGATGTATCTGGGATGGGACAGAAGAGAAGAGAACAGTTAAAGATGGGATGGAGATAGGATAAAAGAGAAGGTGGAGAGGGTGCTACAAGAAGCACAATGTCCACCTTCGTAAAAGACAGAATCAGCAGCATCACAAGCCATGTGGATGGAGGGGGAGGGAGATGCAAGTTGTCTCCCAATAATGCCAATGATAGCTGTGAGTAATTCCAACAACAACAAGCAAGTAGTCATAAGCAGGTCAACTGTGGCTAGACACACAAATGCAAGACATCAGCATCTATTAGTATTTTTCTTAGCATTACTTTACTTCTGAAACTCCTAGATAGAATATGACCAACAAATGTGTCCATCCATGTGAAGGCATGAGAAGGAAGGATTAAAAAAGAAAATGAGCAAATAAATAGCTGAGCATGAGCATGAAAGCGAGAGCTATTATTTGATATAGGTTTTACATCACTGCTGGATGCACAATTATTTTCTTTAAATATCTGTTTAAAAGAATTAAAATTGAACAAAGTGACAGAAAATTGGATTTCAGGGCAGAGAGAATAAAAATGTTTGAAATAGAATGATTCTAAAGAAACAGTGTACCTTAAAGAAATTAATAAAAAGTATGTTTCTGGAGTAAGATATCTAAAATAATTGTTATTAATAATTAATATAGAATTCATGTACTTATAGTTTAGGAACTTCTAAGGTGACAAATTCAAATATGTAAACTGTAAGATTATTTGGAGAGTAATTACATCCATGATGCAACAAGAAACAAGATCTTAGCATGTAAAACCAAAAGAAATATTGAAAGCTGAGATAAATCATAAGCAAAAGAATGATTACACTATTAGAAAGAGCCACTAGTTGATTATCCCGTTATATTGTTAATTTTATATTAATTACTTTTAAAAAGAGCTAAAAAGTAGTTAAATTATTATGATATTTAATTATAATAATTTAACTACTTGTTAGCTCTTTTTAAAAGTAATTAATATAGAATTAATTAATAATTAATTTTGTTCATAATTTACCATGAAAAGTTTGCTAATATGAAAACAAGCTAATCTAAGATACAAGAGTTTGAAGGGTGTATTATTTGCCATATATATATAAAATTTTATCAGAAGCCTTAAGAATTGCTTAAATTATCCAAAAGTGTTTTGCAAACAACAATCTTTCAGTAAGATGGTGCACCTGTAAATGTGTCATCATAGAGTTTGGGGATAGAAAATTATCAAATGAATGGCTTTAAAGAGCAGGATCACTGATTTAGGCAGAATGACCCCTGATATCACATACTTTAGATTTTTGTTTTTTGCTTGGGACTATATGTATACTGTTTACAACAGAAAACCTGAAACACTTGTGGATTTAAAGAATTTTATTGAAGAATAAGTATGTTCAACAACAACAGAAATGTGTCAAATACAATTCCAAAATGTTATGAAGGCTTGCAGATTTACACTGACAATGATGTAAACTTGCTGAAAAATATTTATTTTACTTATTGTTTGATTTGTTAATGAAAAATTTTCTTTTATATTTCACTTCAGTTTTCTTTTATTTTTAGTTTCAAATGTCCTGGTTACTTTGTTTACACCTTGTGTTTAACATGTGAAATTGTCCAGCGTAAGATTCCAGAGGCAAATGAAACTTTTCCCACTCTGTACAAATTGTTTGAAGCTCTTATGGAAAAGGGTGGGTTATTTTTTTAATTAGACTGTGGGATGGGTTAATTCAACAATATTTGTTAGTCAAGGATGAAGAGTTCAATCCTTAGGAGGATTAGCACTAACATTCCCCATAATAGTTATTTGAAAAGTAAAAGACTATAATTAACAGCTTGTATATTGTTAGTAATTTCAGTTATTTTTATAATTATTTCATAAGTCTATTTTATTTAATATACAATCAAACTTTAAATATGTAAAAACAAAAAAAAATTTGCATGGATAAATGATGTATAACAATATTAAAATGTTAATATATACAGTTATCAATATCCATTTATTTGTTAATTATCCACATTTCTAGATTTATATCTTTTATTGATGATTAGTAAAAACTAAAAAAAAAAAAAAGAAAGAAAGAAAAGTAAAACTGAAAAACTATATTTGTAAAAATGTTACCCTGATAATGTTGATATAAATTTGTGTAACATTATCACTTTTAACCTGACATTAAAAGATTGTTGATAGAGATGCTAGTAAAAGCAACAGTCTAACACTGTCAACTTTCCCTGTCTATAATGGTCTCTCTGTTGGGTGTCTACCACCCCACTTGATCCTTTCTTCATCTTAAGTTGTAATTGCCAACTTCTAAACAAGTCTGCTATTAGCAATAATTGAGACAATAATCATGTAAGAAAGAGAACAAGAAATTGGAAACTTTAGGAAACATCAATATTCTATGCTTAAAAATAGAAAGCATTTCTAGATGAGGTTAATTGCATATGGGTCATATTTTGATGGCAACCTCTACAAAATTGGTATGTATAGCTAATACTGTGCATGTTATGAACTTGGAAGAATCAATGTTGTAATATCCATGAAGCCATATCTTTCCTCTTCACAATGGGAGATATCAGTTTTAATAATTAACAAGGGAGTGGAAGCCCATTACAAAATTATTTAAATAAATTTGTTGCACAAGTCACAAGAGAACAAAAATGAGAACAGACCAAAGAGTCACTTGGTGGATCTTTATGGTCTAGAGAAAAAGAAAAAAATATTATTTTTCAATTCTGAAGCATCTTTCTTTCTTTTCGCAATTGCTTAATATATTATTGCAATAGTTTGTCATTGATAGTTGCTATATTAATATTATTCCAAGATAAACATTTACTGGAGTGATTTTGAAAGGATAGATTTTGTTTTGTAGAGGTGAGTTACTTTTAAATGAACTTCATTCCAGAGTGGAGACTGTCAAATCTACTACTAAATTACCATAAAGTACATAATATATTTATACAAAAGAGTACAGATTTAATTTGTTTAATTTTCTTTTTACTAAAATGTGATAAAAAAGATTTGTGAGATGAATAGAAAACAACAAATCTTTAAATCACACAGTTTTCTTAAGTGTTTTATTTTTAAACACAGGAAAATATTGATTATCTGTTTCATTACTTAAAAAACAAATCCATTTGATATTGAAATGTAATCAATGTAATAACAATCAAAGAGCTATCATTTGAAACTTTGATGTAGAGTTGAGTTTTTCACAAATGATGAGACACTAAATCATTCTTTATAAATATTTGTTAGGGATCTTTTAATTGGTATAATACAACATAATCAATATTTTCTCTTCCGTAAATATTCTGAAATCTGATTACTATTTTGTTGGAGAAGTGAAGAAGCACTGAAAATAAAAAATGCAGATTCAAATTTTTATTTTAAAACTATTCAGAATACCAAGAAAAGTTAAGGCTACTTACAAACAAAACTTTAAATAAAAAGATGAAAATTTCTATTAATCAGAAATTTTAACAGAAATAACATAAGAAATCTACATTTAAATCAATGAAGAAATACATTTAGAATAAAAGCATCTTTGACAAAAACCTTTAAAAAAAGTATTTTTAAGAATTAAAATATGCATTAATTTGCTTAAAATGTAAGAAAAATTATATTTGAAAAAGCAGTCACATCATCAATAATTTTCAGTTACTATGTAAAACTAAAATTTAAACAAAATGAATGAACTGATCAAATAATATTGGAATAAAAAAATAAAACTTATAATTCTGAATAGTTTTGCCTCAAAGTGCAATATGATTAAAGACAACTGAGCAAGGGAAGTAACTCGCACAAATTATTTCCCTTCTATCGTTCCTTTATCTACACGCATTTCGACGCATTTCAGTTGTTCCATTCTTAAAGTATCAAACCCCATTTCTAATGCAACATTCTTCAAAGTGAATAAACAATAAAATATGAATATAGTCTGAAAGCAACAACAAATCGATGCTAGTCGTAAAAATCAATACCACGAAATTTTGATAATAAAAACATCATGATCAATAATAACAAAACAAAAATAACTAAAAAAATAGAGACCAAATCAAAATGAGATGCTAAGAATTTAAAAAAGCTAGGAAAGAAATAGAAAAAAGTGAAAGATAATTTCCTTTAAACACTGGTAACTGTTTGGCAGTAATGATTCATTTGTTAAATGACAAAGGCGTAAAAAGAATTGACGCGTGACTTGTGTGAATTTCTATAAGTTGAAATTACACGAGAAGGTGCAACACACACACACACACACACACACACACACACATAGGGCAGTAGAAGGAAAGAATCCGAGTTGGAAAAGATAACAAAACGTTTCAAAGACAAGAAAGAAGTTAAATGCACTTAATTAATGAACCCAGCATGAAGTCTGGGATAAGCTGTGTGTGCATGTGCAAGCACATGTGTCAATCCTCTTGGCTGTTGTGGCAAGGAGAAAGACAACAACAACAACAATCTGGCTTAGAACCTGTGCATGGATGAGAGGCTGGGATGGAAAACTGATGACACACTTAAGACATTGGAGTTATCTATTCAATTTATCTGCATTTCATGATGACTCTGCTTAACTATCGATCATATAAAATAATAACTGATAAAGGCTGAAGTGAAGTAATCATACTAGACTATTTTTTCTGTTTTTATATACAAAGAAAAAGTTTCTTTCTAGTTGATAGTGTTTTTTGTATGAATCACCAACTTATTTCTTTTATATATATATATATATATATATATATATATATATATCACTTTAATTTGAGATAACATGAAATATTACAATTATAAATATATGAGTGCATTTTATAAAACTATATTGTATTGATTTTCTATAGCAAAACATGCTAAACACAATGAAGAGTGAATATTTGGCTTAGAGACTCAAGTAAAATCCTAATAAATTAAAACAAAAAGAAAAAAATGATTTGGGATTAAAACTAAAATCAAATAATGTTTCTTCAGTAATCGTCTCAAATTCTGTAATGGCATTATTTTTTATATTTACTTCATTCAGAGAAACAAAAATGAATCATTATAGAATGTGAAAACATTTGAATGATTTTATTCCAGTGTTTAAAATTAAAATCAAGCACTTGCAATTAAAGTTCTTCAGTCAGTTATGTGCCATGCATGATACCTGCTTAGGAGTTCATGTATCTTTCGATACATGACTGACGAGGCAAATTTTTTTCCTGCATTAGGTCGCCATTTCTTTCTGTGGTAGACCAGTTGCCACCCAAGACTACAGAACCCAGTCTGTCCTACTATTTACTCATAGCTGGGAGGAGAAAAAGAGGATTCATACTTTTCTCAAGCAGGTAAGTGAATGTAATGGATTCGAATGGAATTTGAACTTAGCTCTTTGATTCCTCAATCCGAGCCGCTATCCATTACTCCACTGTACCTCCCATTAAAGTTCTTACTGTTTGATTTTCAATATTAATTTCATACTGAACAAGAAATAATAATAATAATAATAATAAAAACAGCAACCAACTCAACATTTACACTGGAATCTTAATTCTTTCAGCCTTTGTCTTAACATTTGAATGAGAAAGGAAATGTCATAAAATAATTATATTTATATAATAATGTGACTTAACAAAAATAAGAAATGATTAAGAATGGAGTTCATTTAAAAAAGTTTACTGATCACACACACACACACAGAGAGCAATTGGAGAAGAGATAACTAAGGGCATCTAAAATTAGAAATATTATTTCAGAACAGCAGCAATGATAACTAATTGAAATATGCCTTCCTTTCAAGATGTTGCTTATCTTTCACAATCAAATATAATAACTCATTTTGCTTCCTTACATTTCAGAAGTGAAATTAATAATAATTACTTTAATTAATGAGCGACAGCATTTTCATCAGGTTTTATGAAGTGTATTTCTGGATCAAAGGATTATAAATAAACAGGGACGGATGAAGAGGAGGAAATTTTTAAGGAAAGTAATTTTAAAGTAATTAGTAAAGAAAGCAGACTTGCTCTACAAATTTGATTGCTGTTTATCAGAAACGTGGATTACAGTAGAGCAATTATAAATGAGTTGAAAGATAGAATTCTCATTCTGTCAAGGAATTGTTTCTTGTCAAGATTGAAAACTGATAAATTATATCTCAGATGAAATGATGTATATAAGTATGTTATTCTTTCATAAAAGAATATCTGCAAAAATCATTAATAATTTTTCAGTTCAAATGACATTAGAAAAAAATAAGGAAGTGACAAAGCTAAAATGTATAAATTGAAGATAAAGATATAAATTAGAATATGAATGGAAAAAGAAAAAAAACTAAAAATTTTGTAGTCGCTGTATGAAGGGGTGCTGAAAAGTTCTTGGCTTGACACACTTCCCCAAGTTAGTATTTTCGTCGCCAAATCCTGATTTGGGGAAGGAGGTCAGGCTGATAACTTTCCAGAATCTTCTTGTAAAAAAAAAAAAAAAAAAAATATTACTTGTACCTGAAAAGACATGTAAAGGAAGGCGTGACAAATCAAAATCATTAGTTAGGATGAAGGAAAATGCAATGTTTAATTTTTTATAAGTTAGAGAGAGACTAATGGAATATTACTACTGTGTAGGAATGGAAGGATTTCCAGTTGGGAGATGTCAAGGCAAGCAAAGATAGAAATTGTTTGGAAGATTTTTGCCTGCTGAAAACCTATACTTCTTCCTGCCTATCTTCCAGACTAGTTTGGGAGATGCCAGTTACTTTCAACTAGACTAATCTTGACAAAGAAACAATTAAGATGAAAAAAAAGAAATATCACAGACCCAACAAATTTTTTTATTTAATTTCTTAATATAAAGCAAAAGTTTTTTGTTTTTGTTTTTTTAATGAGGTGAGAAACTAACTTTTTTTTCTTTTGACAGGATATACTAAAAGTAAAGTCCAATATTTCATATGGAAAATTCTCATGGCTTTTGTTAACTCAAACTTCCTAAGTTTATTTACACATATGAAAAAAAATCTTAAATCTTTGTGTCCATAAATCTGAGAAAATGTGTCAACTCATTGACTTAAGAATAAAATATATAATATATTTATTGCATACTGACTGGTGATGAATTCTTCTCAGTTACCTTTAAGCATACATTCTGTAAAGAAAGATTGGGATCTTTAGATTTAAAATAAAAGAAAATACTAACAGAAAGACTATATCAAGAATTTCTTAAAGCAAACATTAATTCCAGTTCAAATGAATAGACCAATAAAAACTAAAAAAAATTAACTCATCCTCTTCTTTGAACCTGGAGGCTGGAGATTAAAAATTAAATAAAAGGCAGATGATTTATTTACAAATATTTTTTTATCACTTTTTCACTGTATGTAGAGGAGGGAGGCCGTGTGGGTTAATTTTTTTTTTTTTTTTTTTTTTACATGATGAGAAAGACGTCATCCAACAGCACAGTGGAAGTATTCCAACGTATATTTGTATAATATCTGCAGACATTAGACAACTGACTTTTTGCTGGCTTAGTTTACCTTTCTTTTTATTTTATTTTTTTTTTTTTTAGCAACACCTACATGGAGCCTGGTGAAAAGAAGTCATATACAGAAAAAAATGGATGGTTCACCGAATTGAATAAATTAGGACTAATTCAGAAAAAATAATGTAATTACGATTTATTTTAATTACCAGGTGCCAAAAGAAAAATTGAATTGAAATAATTCAGGTATTCTTGAACACGCAATAAATGATCTTAATGTCCTATACTTAGAATTTCTCAAAGACAGATATGACTGAAAAATGGCCATCTGTTGAACTCTAGACAAAAGTGGACGGAAAGAGGTTTAATTTTTAAAACAATAGGCTAGCCAGAGTAAACAATTCCACGTGTTTTTGATCGAATCAAATGTTTATGAGTAGTAGAAGTAACTTCTAAGTTACAGTAGTGGTAAAATTCGCGAGACGTGATTAAAAAAAAAAAAAAAAAACTTATCTGTCTTTGTCTCACAAAAAAGTTGAGCGGCTAATTAATTATTGCTGTTGTTATTGATGATGATTATGACGGAGTAGTTTATCGTTGACTGCGTTGAATCTACAATATTCAACAACGAGTTTAAAATACTAAAAATTACTTGGGTGGGAGTGAGAACGTACTAAAATGGAAGGAAGGTGAGCTCGTTTTGTTTTGTTTATTTTATTTTTTTCCAGTGGAACATTTCCTCTTCTCTTAAAGTAAGAGATCAGAGGTTCTCTCTGGTGTTGGTAAAGATTACAGACAGGACGGAACGGGCGTTTTTCTTTTCTTCCCGACCCCGTTAATAGCGAGAAGAGGAGTCGAATATAAGCGAAGAGCAAAAAGAAAGACGAGTGTTGGGTACGGGGAAATGCTGGAAAGAGAGGTAAAGCAAACGGGCATGAGCCAGGCACATGCTACTTGTCTGTAATCAGTGTGGATGTGGAGGTAGTAGGAAGGTGCGCCATAGAGGAGACCGGGACAAAATACTCCTAAGGTGAACACAGCGGATGAGAGAACCACTTACTACTGATGATGATAATAATAGTGATGATGATGACGCGGAGACTGATGCTACTAATACTACCATACAACTCTTATGATCTGTTGTAGCTGCTACTAAACTACGAACCAACAGCAAATTTCAACCATTAGCAGACAGACAAAGACGTTGACTTTAAATATTGACAACAGATACATTTGACATTATAAGCAGAGATCGATAATAAGATCTGTCAAGTTGATATATGACAATAGAATATTAAACCTATCAAGTAATCAACAAGTCTATATGCCGTTTTTTTCTATTGCTGAGAAAATCAGTTCTTATCATCAATAGTAATTAATTGAACAAAGTAACATGCACACATTTGTAAAGTTCTCTCTCACAATATAAAAATCAATTTTATTCCACTAAAGAAAGGAACCAAACGGAAACAATATTTGAGTTAAAAGACAGTAAAAAAAAAATTCTATGAAACCATTGAAAACTTTGTTTCCTTAAATTTTCAAAACAAAAAAGATTTTTAAATTCTTATAAATCCAACACAACAAATCTCTAATTACCGAACTGAACATGGTTGGCAGATAATTTGCTTGACCATTACAAAATAATCAGTAAGTGATCCTCTAACTGGTTACCCACAATTAAGAACTGCCCAAATAAGCTAAGAAGCTTATTAATAAATAACATTTCTTGTTGTTTACTAGTATTGCAAATTATTAGTACTGAGCCCAGAACTCACAGGGTGCTACATGCACAAAAAAGAAAAGAAAAAAAAGGTCACCTCATTGTAAGTGTAATTGGTAGCAAGCTGAATCAGTAGTAAGTTTGACCTACACTAGCCCCCACCCACCCAATCCCTGTACTTGTGGTCTTGTATCAACGCTAAGCCAGTTAGTTTCTCTCCTCCACATTGATCTTGGATTTTAACCTTTGTTACCTCAGGTGAAAATTTTTCAATAAACTGAACACTAATTTTTATTTATAATACTCACTATTATTTACAATTTATAGTGGATGAATTATTGTTAGTTCCTAAAAGCTAAACAGGGATTGTTAGGAATAACAACAAATAAATAAATACAACAAAATAACTGCTTTTATTTTTCATTTTTTAAACTGACCAAAAAATATAAGTATATTGTTCACTTTAATAATTTGAGTAAAAAAAAGAGATGACAAATTGGATGAAGATAAAGTTTAAAAAGTTCTATTAGTCACCAAACCCAACCAGTTAGTAATAAAGGTGAGGTAGAGTCAATATTTAAGGAGATCAAACGGTGCAGCCACTAATACTTCAACTATCACTAATAAAAGCACAATCAGATCAGAGGTAAAAGGACTTGAATGTGTGAGTGAACAAAGGGGAAAAATAAAATAGGAGGGGGTTAGTGAGTTTGATGACAATCTTTGGGACCAGGTGAATGGTAGAAGGATTAAATCTGTCTGCACTGGCCAATGGCCAATTCATGACTGACATGTCTCTGGGGTTAAGCCAAGCAGGTCCTACTCCCATATCACTTATAGAAAGAAAATGGATTTACCTTTAAGTAATTTGGGAAATACTCATTTTTCCTCAGCACTTTCTTTCATTCCTTATTCCTACCAACACAGTGACACACACATTTTTCATGGACAGAGGAAGTTAACTAAAGAAATGATTGATTAGAAAACATTAAATAGCCACCAATCTATTTTACAGAAAAAGAAGATTCCATTAGATGAACACACACACACATATATATATATATATATATATATATGTAGTATTTTAGAAAGTGCTCAATATCAGAGATAGAGCTAACATCAATCCAACCATATATATATATATATATATATATATATATATATATATATATATAAAAGAAATATAGTCTTAAGGAGTGCTATATTTATAGGATAAAGTGCTCAATATCAGAGATATAGAGTGTGAATATAAAAGTGAACATAGGAAATCGCCAGCCAATCGACAGCCTGACGATTGCATATAGCATGAAACAGACTGTCGTAAATGTTGACTTATGTTCACTTTTATATATATATATATATATATATATATATATATATATATATATATACACACACACACACACATACATACACTCTTGGGTGGGTGGAAATACTGACTGTACTTGAATATTGTAAATTTATGAATGGCTTGACTTAGGAGTATTTTCTGTTTTTGTTTGTATTTCAGAGAGTTTTGTCATTGAATATAAATATTCTTACATGTCAGGGACACTCAGCCAATTTGTTCTGTAAATGTTATCAAGTTAAATAACATCAATGCATAATGGTTGAAGAAAATGACTTAAACAAAAATGAAAATAGATGTGATTTGGAAAATACTAGAGAGGATATAATATAAAGTAAAAAAAGCATGCATGTCTAATGAAAACAGATTGAAAATAAGACAATACAAATAAGCACAAACTTTGCAAATAAAACTGAAAATGAGGTTGTAAAATATCTGATTCAATCCAGTTAATTGTAAAAACAGAAAGAAAATTGTCTTCTATCAAAAGACTTTTGATACCTTTGCCATCAGTTTAATATTTGTAAACTGTACTGTTTGCAATGTCATATATCTGTAGACTAAGGCAATACCTATAACTATATTATAGGCATTGTTTTGCTATAGATTCATTGATACAAATCAAAAAATCCAAGGACAAATTAATAACAAATTTAGAAATGTGGTAGATTATTTTTTGTTTGTCCTTCAATTTTTACTTTGAACATATTGTTTCTTTATAATAATCCAATTCAAATTTAAGGAAATCTTTCATGCTATTTTCATTCATTTTTTGTATTTGTGCTTGTGTCTTATTAAGAGGCTCCCAACTGTTAAGATGATATTCTCTGAGAATAACAAGTTCATGAATGGAATGAGAAAGAAAAACTGGAAAGTGACAATTCTTCTTTCCATCATACGAGTAGAAGAATCATAAAAGGTAAATCTTGTATAATCTAAATCCACAAGCACATTTCATGCAACATATTTATGCAATTTACACAGTCACATGATGTATATATGGATATGGCTGCATGCATGTGTGAGTTTACTGACAAAGGTTGAATTAGACTAGAGAAATGGTTTTAAGCAAACATACTCCCAATGCAAATTTTCCTGCCTCAGGTAGGGTGGAACCCTTATCATATTTGCCACTAGAAGAGGGAAAAAACTTCTTTTTTGACAAATGTACTGCATCCTTGGTTCCTTTTTAGTTTACCCAAATAAACAAAGAAAAAGTAACATCAGAATTTACAGTTTTTTTTTTGTTCAAGAATACACACTCAAAGTAATTTATTTAGTTGTCTTGAAAGTATGATTGAATCTTTGAAACAAAAGGAGTGAATGGTATACCCAAATTCAATCTTTTATTAACTGGGCAGGAGTTAAAGGAGAAGGGATTAATTTACTTCAAAATACAAGCAAAATAATCATGAGGAAAGGAAACTAAAAGAAACAAGGTTAATTTTTAGTTATAAAAACAGAAATATTAATGACAGTTTTATAACTCTATTGCAACATTGCTTGAATACATTAATCTATTAAATTTCTTCATCTTATTTTCCCATTACTGGAAAATACAATATAATCCTGTTCAATGAGAATATGATAAACATCTATTTCTATTCTAAAAACATAAAAATATTATGAGTATAAATATATGAATTATTGTTTTGAGATAGAGTGGATTTTTTTATTTCTCACACTGATTTGAAAGTTGGGTTTGATAAGCTGATGCCAAACTCAACGCAAGTGTAATCCAAAAAAAGTTTACTATTTTATTGATCCTTATCTTAGGATGGAACATGTTCCAGCCATAACAGACCACACACATTCAGTACAGCAAATATTGTGTTCAATCAACAAATTAGGTTTTCACAAGAGTTTTCATTGTGGACTGAATTTATGATTTATTCTGTGAATGTTTAATAACACACATTTGAAGCTTTCTTGTTGTTGCATACTTCTTTCCTGTACACATCCTAATTTATGAGATAGGAGTAATGCATAAAGTAGGGAGAGATTTCCCCCATCAGCAGAGAGAATTTCAGAGAGAATCAAAATTTATTTTTCTGGTGAGTGATGATTTATGAGCATGTAACTGTAAGTCTATACCACTTTCTCATTGCCAACTAATATCATTATTATATGTAATGAAAAAATATTTGTCTTTGCAGATAGCATGTATAAATTGTTAACCAACTGTAAACAGGTAGTATATTATCAATTTTTTCAGCAGTCTCTCTGTAAAATGGTAAGCCAAGATTCAAATCCAAGTGTAGTAGATATTAAAGCATTTAAACAACTATGTCTGTTTCACTTATTCAAGTTAAACAGTTAGAAAATATCCAATGCAAAAGTAGAAAGTTAGTTAATTACCAAATTAGAGATTAAATCAATAACCAGTCTCTGCAAATTATAAAATCTGTTAACATTCTACAATAGTGGTGAGACAAATAAATACCTAATATGATACCAACAGATGAATTTCATTTGAATATGGTAACAGTTTTTTTATTTAATTTTCAAACAATGTGTTGTTTAAAGTTATGAAGTTTCAATTTAAAATTAATATACTACATAAAAATCAATGTAAAATGATTTTTCAAGTTAAATAATTATTTAGAATTAAAGATTTGTTGATCATTTATCTTAAAGAAAACAGTTATACAGATTGAAAAGTAAGTTAGTAAAAAATACTTCAAGACAATAAAAAATTAAGCCAAACAAATATAAAAATAATGTCAAGTCAGAATATTAATATTTTTCATTTTTTTCCTGTTTAACAGGCAATTATCTCTGACAAGACCACAAGTCACTCTTGTATGAATGTAATGTGCACAAAATGTGCCATTATTTGTTTAAATATTTGTTTAAATAACAATAAAAGGAATACATGTAGCCATAATTAACTCTCTCTCCTGAATAAACCTGTCAATAGAAAAACTATATCTTTATTTAATAATGTTGTCGGCAACATGATAATATCCTGAAGTAAATAGATAATCAAATCAGCAAATGAAGAAAAGTGATTATGCCAAAATGTCATCCAGAAACGTTTCTGTTAATCGAATTATTTACATAGAAATGGGGAAGCTACTCTCAAAGTGATGAAGAAAATTATAATGCAGTGAAAGTATAAATAAAAGAAGAAAAGGCTGAAGCAGCAATATGAAATGCAAAAATGTACCTTCAGTTTTCAAGTAAGATTTGTTTTGAAATTGGTAAAGGTAAAAGATGAAATAAAATCAAATACCACTTGATAAAAGTAACATGCCAAAAAAAAAACTGATTTAAAAGAGACTGCTTAAAAAAAGTAAATAGAAAGGTTATTTGAAATATAAAACTATTTCTTGCATTTAAGTATAGAATAAGTCTACAACATTATACAAGATGCCTGACATAAACCTGAAGAAAAAATTCAAGTAACTTTCAGTTAATTCATTCTAAGATAATGTTTATATATTAAATTAAAATTTTAAAGATTAATGCATATTGAAAACTCTGAAATCTGACAGAGTTAACAAGATTGCAGTGCACTAACAAGGGGAATAAAATCAATTATGAATAATAAAAAAGTTATTTCTGATCTAATACAGTGGAAACTGGACTCTGTGATATACATGCATGGACTAAGTAACAGTAACCCCAAAACAAAAAACTGCTTTGAAGGAGGAAGAGGAGAAAATGAGTTTGACAATTGTGTCATAAGCTTTTGGATATAATTTATGCACTAAAATAGATATTAAAAAAATTACATGAACCCTACTCTATGTCTCATAACACTTGTTAACATAAGAATTAAAAAAAAAAAACTTGATAAAAATAAAAACTAATATAAAAATACTCTAATAAGATTTTCCCATGGTGTTTTTTGAAATTGAAACTATTTGAAAACAAATACATTTGTTATTTTATTGTCCTCATAAATTAACCTGAAAAATACATGAAACAGTCCAAAACTCAAAAAGTGGTATTATATGATAACTATTAATTTTCAAGTGATTATCAAAAAAAAAAAAAAAAAAAAAAAAAAAAAAAAATGTATTAGAAGGTAAGTTGATCAGAAGAGCAGTAATAAAAGTTTTAGAAATTAAATGTAAAGTTTGATTATTTCCTCATGGAAAAATAAAATGAAAATTACTCTATAATTTACTAAGAATATATCATGAAAAATCCTTAAATCTTATTTATGTTGATATAGAGGTTAATGTTGAAGAACTGACTTTTTTATATAGATTTCTTTATAGCCTCAAAAAGTTTTTATAAAGAATATTTAAGACATATTTCTATAGCATAGTACCAATTAAATAATGTATATTTAGAATAATAGGACAGAACAAAGTTTCTGATAAGGATGGATGACAAAAATGGCAGTATCCATTTGATGCCATGAAAATAAAGCTTAACGACATGATTTTTAAGCTAAAGAAAATTTTCTCACGCCTATACATTTTAGAAGAGTGCCAAATTGTGGATAACATAAATAGTAAGAAGCTAGGAATAAACAGAAGAGGAGATGGCAAAAGAGAAGTACCAGGGATAACAATTACATGTGTGTATGTATATATCATTCATAAAACATATTAATAGCATGTAACAACCATCCATCCCTCTATCCCAAATATAATAAAGATGAGATGTGCATATATATGTAAGAACTTTTATATTAACAAGAGTGAGAAGGGGGGAATTTCTGGCTAGGGTCAATAAAAGAAACTAATAGCAGGTAAAAATGAAGATGGCTGAGGAGATAGAGAAAGGAGTAGAAGTGGAGGGGAACAAAAAACAAGAAGCTAAGGTAGATCATTTTGCCCTTGATGAAAGTCAAGTTAACAAGGCATGCCACTTCATTGTAGAGTCAGGTAGTTTTTGTTTGAGTAAAGAGAGGGTGTGAGGATGGATACACAGAAGTGGGTTGGATGAAAGTAAAGAAAGGGTGATGCAAGATGCAGAGAAGGGTGCAAAGGTGATGGGAAGAAACCTCAACAATTTGAAGCAGGTACTTGTAAAGGGTAGCTATGAGATTCATAGTGGGTCCATGGCACTCTGTCTGCTATATGTATACCATCCCCACTCCCCATCAACTTTTGTATCTCTACTTTTGTATATATTTTAAACTCTAACTGCTGAAGGATAGAAAGTGAAAACTCATTGGTTGGTGAGGGTAAATAAGGACAAGCATGATAGTATCAGACAGAAATATGGAAATGAGAATAAATAATTTATTACTGCTATTACAACTTGAGCTACAATGATTATTACTCTCTATTATTACTACTATTAGTACTGCTGCTGATGTTGTTACTATTGCTGCTGGTGCAGCAATTGATCAGTTCACAGCCTGTTATTGTGACCTAAACTTCATTCATAGATTCAATGAATGAGTGAGCAACTGAATGAAACTGGGCAGTTAACAGCATTTGTAGACAAGTTTGTAATTCCTTTTACCCAGTCCCCACCACCATCACCAATCAATGGCATTAACTAGCAGTGGCTACTTTATCAGTATTGACCGAAGCATCTATGACAAGGACAAGCTTGTTGTCCTTTCATGTGGCTGCACAAAGTGATTCCTATGCAGTAACAGCACACGCAAACACAATGCACACCCCTTCTTTTTTCTTTTTATCAACTCTGATTGAGCATTTAGAAAAATCAAAGTAAAATGAGGGGGGCTTTATTGTCATCTTTGTCAGAAGAAAAATAAGCTAGACATTAAGTAGTACTTGATGATGATGCCACCAAACGTGAGGGTATCTGAGAAGAGATCAGGAAAGCAGTCTAATGGGACAAGAGGATGCATGGTCAACATACAACATTCAGTTTAACTTTTAAGCTGATCCTGATGTAAACAAAAAATGTGAGAGAGAAAGGCTATGAAATGAATAAGAATAATGTATAGAAAGAGCTGCATGATGAGATTACTTTTTTAGTTCAATATAAAAGAAAAAAGTTTACCTGATGCTTTTAAAAATTAAATGAAAAAATCAAAACAAATTAAGTTCTTTAAATATAACAATACTTTTAAAAAGAGCAACAGAAGAGAATATAAAATTAATCTTGTTTTTAAAAAACAAAGTTACCTAAAACTTACTGCTTATAGTAAATTAAACAAAACTTAGCAAGGGTTAAATGATTATGTGGTTAAAGTATTGGATTTGGCATTCAAGAAGATATTGTTGGATATAAAATTAGATTTCTAATCAAGTCTAATTTGATGACAAATAACTGAAATGTTCTTTTTGAAAAATAAATATTACATCATAAAATTAAAACAGGTAATATCAATGAGAATAATGTTTGTCAAATGATATATAAAAGAATTGAAAATTGAATTTAGTTGGATATCAACGTGTGTGTGTGTGTGTGTGTGTAAATATATACATATACACACACACAAATTTAAAAAAAAAAATGAACAGGCTAATAACCTAATATAACAATTAAGAGCTTCCCAAATACATAGATTTCTTAAAAGAATCAATTTGCTTCCCTTAAGAAATTGAGTTATGGGATCAAATTTGCAACAAAATACTGTGATTAGTTAACTGATGATGATGATGACGATGATGATGATGAGAGTAGCCAGAGGTTAAACAAAAAGAAAGCATGCACAAAGTATCACTTTTATATGAACAGTGTAACAAAAATTCATAGCCACAAGTCACTTTAACCTGATGAAAGTTACAATGAGGTTCAGGTAACAAAGCTGAAGTCTCAATTCCTGGTTTTAATACCTCAAGGAACACTAAGATAATCTCCCAGTAACTATGGAAAAAATTGTAAAAAGAAAGTTTAAAAGAAAAAGATTTATATTACACATCCTTGTATTCAGCTATTCTGCAGTGTAAAAAGCTAAAGGCTGGAAAATCTTTAAAAAAGTAAAAAGAGAGACGACTCACAAGATGTGAAACACTTCTTTTTTTTTTGTTTTACATTGATACTTATTGAAAGTATGTAAGAAAGATATTAATGCTTTTAATTTCATTTTGTAAATCAAATCCACTTCAGAGTGAAAATAAAGAAAAATCAATGTCAGTGTGAAAACAAATAATAAGCCTAGTTGTCTGCCAAAAAATATATGAAAAAAGTAACAAGTTCGGCAAATAGGTCTAAGTTATGTTAGCTTTCCATGTTGGATGCTACCAAAAGTATCAAGAAATACAGTTTTATAATTTATTAATGGTTATTTCTTTATGTATATATAACTAATTTATGTGAAAACCCAATTGATTAATCAAGTTTATGTTATTCAAACAAAGAAATAAACAAATTTTTACAGCTGTGAGAGTGAGTAGGGGATAAATGAAAGCATAATTAAATATGATTAATTTAAAAAAAAAAAAATAAATAATTTCTTATTTGAGATTAATTCCCATGTTTGAAAATAATGAATCACTCTTAGAAGGGAAAAATTCCAACAATTCATTTTAATACTGTAAATTATATTATAGACATGTTTTATTAAATGGTGTATCATTATTATATTGATGTAAATATTTTGATAAATTTTTTTATATAAATTTCAAGAGAATTGAGATGAGTTTCTGTTAGTTTCCTTTTTATTTTGTTTCCATTCTTTACTGAGAATATGCCTACGAAAACTATTCCTTTTCTATTAATTTTTTCCTTTCTATATTTATTTTGAAATTCAGATAATTTTGGTCAATATCCAATCAAGTCAGTGAATAAATCAAGGGAAATAACTAGAACAAGATTATAAGTTCTTATCCGGAATAAAAAAAAAAACTAAAACTGTTTTGAGCTAATTACTAAAATGGTAATATATCACTAAGTTTGAATTTTGTAAACTAGATAGGATTAAAAAACAAGTTACCATTGACAGAAGATAGATAAAGGAAACTCAACAAAAAGTAATACTTACAATGAGAAGACAACTAAAATAGACATAAACTAAGTACACTGTATTTCAATTTTCTTATCTATATAATTATAAAAAGCAGAAAAAATGAAATAATTACAACAGCTTTTTCAAATCACTTGTGTTACTGAGTGAAGGAATATACCAAAATTCTTGCAGTATCAATTTACCTTTTTCTGAGAGACTATGTTATGAAAAAGCTATCTTTATTTCAAATATTGTGGGTACACCAAAATAAACTAGTAATAGTTAAGGTTTTACTATTTTAAATCTATCATTAATTAACGACTATAAAATAATTTTGATTTATATTTATTGCAGTTAGTTATTTCTCTGGCACTGGAAAGGAAAAAAACAGTCAAAAAATTATTTTCATTATTATTGAAGATTTTTATGAAATTAAAAAATTGTAAAACTGAAAATGACAACTGCAGAGATCAATAAATTTTCTTTTTTATAACAAAAGTAAAATTATTTTTTTAGAAATATATCTATGTATCTGTCTATATCTCTTTATATCTATCTATTCGAAAATGATTATACAATAATGTTGAATATACTACAAAAAAAATTGGAACAGCTTTCCAAAAGAAAAAGAAATCTAGCATTTTCCCAATTTTTATAAGTGCAATATTGAAAAAAAAAGCTTTTGAACTATCAAATACATAATGAATAGATTGAGGCACAATCAGTTCAGATTGTAATACTTTATTTAGAAAGTAATGGAAATTTATTCAACTTTATAAATAACTTTATAATAACAACTAAAACAATATCAAACAGGAGAAAAAAGCAATCTATAAATAACATATAATTTCATAATGAAATTTTATCAGGAATTTTTTTAAATGCATACAAAAATAAAATTAGTACAAGTTAATATTTGGAAAAGTTTAATCTTTTTTGTACTTGGTCTTCAACTTAGAAAATAATCTTACATTGCACTATTAAGATAGCAACATCCATTCAAATTGATTGATTTTTTTTAAAAATTTAAAAAACTATTTTCTTTAATTACAGATACTTTAAATCCTCTTTAAACTTGATGCTAGGATATTCTTTTTCAACATCTTATAACAATCTTCAAAAGTCCTGCATGATTTATCACAAATCCAACCAACTTGCACATACATACAACTGAATGAACTATTTATATTTTGGTCATTCTTACAGTCACACAACTTTTACAAAAGAAATAATTAAAAACACTCTAAATCATTGAGATATTAGTTAACATTTGTTAAGCAATGTCAAATTATAAATTATTGTTAAGTCAATGAAAAAGATTTTTCAGAATATGAGAATATCCATTTATAAATAATATAATAAACTATAAATTACAAATAATTATTTCAATAATTAAAAATCACAATATTTTATTTTTCATGGAAGTAAATATTAGAACATTGTCCAAAGCATAATATAAACCTAGATAAGATAAGAAACTGAATTATACTCAAGTTGACAGAGAAAATACTCAAATCAGAGATTGAGTTAATATCAAATATAAGCAGAAAGAGAAACAAGTTTCAAGACAGAGGAAGTAAAATACTTTTAAATTCTGCACAAAGATACATTACTGACAGCAATTAAAATCTAATTAAACTGATTCTATGCCAAGTAGATAAAAGTGAGATTAACAAAAGATTTTTGCAATCACAAAATATGATTGAGCAGGTTGGGGTGTAGTGGAACAGTATACTAATTGTGTATAAGATTAAATTAGCTTATTTCATCATAGATAGATTGAGACTTCAGTTAGAGAAATCTAATATGCTACAAACTGTGCAACATTAGCAATATAGTATTATACACAACCTATAGCGAAAACCAATTTTTATCTCTCTCAAACACACACATACATACATATAGGAATACAAAGTGTGTGTAAATGTGTACTTCTTATGAAAAATATTAGTTGCATATTTTATATCAGGTGAATATAGCATATATATAAATGTCTGACTGAAGAGTTTTAGTATAAGAATAACAATCTTTCACAATGAAAAAGCAATAAAAAAAAGAAAAAAAGAGAACATCAGAAAAATGAAGGAGGAAACAAGGTAAGAAAAACAAGTCATTTAGTTGAAATTGCCATTTTTGATTTGCCATTGTGAAGTCATAAAAAATATAAGTGACTAATGTCTATGAGAAGCCCATCTTCATATTTTGATGAAGGTTCCAGATAAATGGCTTTGATCAGGACCTATTGCAGGTTATAAGATTTACAGTTCATTCACTAATTCTTCAGTTCCACTAAGCAGAATAATTTCAGTCTGACAAGCAAAAAAAAAAAAACACTTGTTGAAGTTTTCTCATCATTTATCATATGAAGTGTCTGTTGTCATGCCAGTTGTTACAGAGGCCAAATGGATACCCAACACTGCTGTGAGAGAAGTAAGATATGACATAATGAATGCACAATTCTTTATGTTTCATTCAATTTTAAGATGTAAAAGGCATAAAGATATAAACAAGTTAATTAATACCATAGGTATATTTTTTATCCAACTGCAAATACACATATTACTACAAATAAACACATTGCAATAAATATGCAAAATAAATGTGAATATATTTTGTTTAAGTGGATACTTTGTAGATACATATACATGAGTATGCATAACCTTTTGTTCTGATTTGCAGAAAATCTTTCAGTAAATTGCTTTTACTAGAGTACACTATTATCACAAATAAATATGAACTATGAAGTTAAAAATATTTTTAAACTAAGTATTCTACCTATTGCACTTCATTATACAAACCAAAACAAGTTGATGAGATTCACTGGATCAATAATATCAATA
Source organism: Acanthosepion pharaonis (assembly GCA_903632075.3). NCBI lineage: Eukaryota > Metazoa > Mollusca > Cephalopoda > Sepiida > Sepiidae > Acanthosepion > Acanthosepion pharaonis. The sequence continues at coordinate 3,107,006 of CAHIKZ030003108.1, read as the reverse complement.
AAATTGTAAGCCATAAGATATAAATTCCAATATTTTAACCATTGAACTATTTCCAAATTTATTTAAGTTTTTTGAAATATCATATTTTTAAAAAAGCTAGTAAATATTCATAAATAACAATAGTTTGTATTTGTATGAGTAAAATAACAATGTGAGCTAAAGCTTGACTGTGAAGATCAGTTTCAAGAAGGCCAAAGAGAATTGTTGAGAAAAGATCAGAACCGCTCAGCCTGTGTGTCAAGCATCATCAAAGAAACAATATGGAGTTTGAGAAGGAGGTGGGAAGTAAAAGAGAGCTCAAAATGTTTTAGTTCACATTTAATGCATGGCTTTTGTCAATAGTTTTGGCACCAGACTCTGACATGAAGCAGGGTCAGAAGTGTGATGGTTGCTTTGAAGCATTGCAAAATAACTGTACTCATGTTTCACATTATGTGTTTGACAAATAAACAAAGAGGCCAGTCAAATAAATCTGCTGATAAACAAAGAGACAAAGCAAATTCAAGGACTTGATCACATTTATAAACACACCATCATGTCATTCATCTTGTTTGTAGTAATTTTTTTCTTTCTCATCCTGATGAAGCAGATTATTTATACAAAAAATGGTAAGGATTTTACAAGACTGAGCACTTGTATATGAAAAACATATGTAAAATTACTCCTCTATCTAAATAAGAGCCAGCTGGTTAAAGAACAGTTTACAACCAGTTGAGCCATGGTACATGCTATCAAGGGTTCTTGTTGAGTTGTCACCTTAGAATATTTTATAATTACAAGAAAGATCTTAGTAAAGATTAAAGCTTTTATACTTTTTAATAAATCACATGTCTTCGCATAAATATAGGAGAGTAAGCCTTATATTACAGTTTATATGAAGTAAATGAAGCAGTATCAATTTAATAAATGAATCTACAGAGGTAATTCTAGAAATGTAGTCTGTCAATATGAAATATAAGCCTTTATAAAATTTCAAAGAAAATATTTGTTTGAAAGTCTTGATAATCTTTAATTAAAACTAAAATAATTGTATTTTGAGAGTCACAGATGAGCAGTTTCCAAAGAATGAAAAATGCTCATTGACTGTTGGTATTTGAACAAACCCAATCCTTTCTAGCTGCAAATTTATTAACAAGAAACTCACCCATGTTTGCCCTTTTTGTATTGCTTGTTCATTTCTATGACAAGATTAAATTATCTACAGCTCTGAAGGCCAATATTTTAAGTTCAACTGGTGTCTTGCACAAATCTACACTTTCCTATCACATACAGCAACACCAATCTATTCAAAAATCAAGATGCTTTTTTGAAAGTGAAAACCTTTAATACCAGCACATTATATGATTCAAAAGTGATAGAATATTGGAGTAAGGACTAAAATACTTATTATATCTGGTTCAATCTTGGAGGCATAATCGCAAAAATAATTCAAATTGTGAAAGATAAAACGTTTCCTAATATAATTACAACTGGTCTTGTAAGATCTGTCTTAAGTAGTCCCATGAATGCATGCAACAAAAACAACCATTTTTTATGATGATTATTTGAATTAAAATCTGAGCAATAGAAAAAACATTTATTCTTTCACAGATGTCAATCTTTCACTTATAAATTTCATGGTTCTTAAGTGGCATGAATATTGATAGCAACAACAAGATCATGTGACTGGAAAGAGTGTCATTAAAGCAGGACATGCATCAATGTTTGGGAGCAAACATTTCCTGTGCACTGAACATCAATAGGAAATAGAAATAGGGCTCAAGCACATTGGTTTGTGATTCAAAGCATGCCTTTCTGCTCAATAATAAGCAGAAATGTTGGACAATGCGATGGCAAGGCAGTGTGCCAGCCAAAGACATAAACATTTATTTCAGTTGCAGCAATAGATGATTATTTACTTCCCATGGGAAACTGTACCTGCCGTGCATGAGGAGTAGCTGTTGAGGGCCTCAATGACCAAAGACAGCTTGGGTGTCCCTCTGTCTATGCAGTCTTGTTGGCCTCAAATCACAGCTGCCAAGCCACCTACACATGCACCTAACGTCCAGCCTGCTTGCCCAACTGCCTGGCCGTCCACACACAACAGGCAGGTGGACTTTATTACTCAGTTTTCTCCATCAATTTTTCCAATCTCTCATTCATTTAATGCTGTTTTAATACTCTCCAAAGAGCATCATGCCTTTGCTGTCAGTAGATACAAAACAGCTTTGTAAACTATGTTATGGCATAGTGCAAGCAAGTGGAAGGCGGAATAATTAGTAAATTGCTGCCATTAGTTGTGGATGAAATTGATTTAAGATGGTATTTTGTGGGTTGGTAAGAGAAGAAGGAAGAGGAGAAAAAATGAAGGCATAATAAAAAATAAAAAAGAAAGAAAAAGAAGAAAACTGTTGGATTAAGTCCTAGGCTTTATTACTGGGGTTACCAGTTGTGCTGTTCAGAGAATTACGTTTAAGCCAAGTGAAACCAAGCTTCCAATTTTGGACATTAAAAAAATATCTTAGAGATAATAAAATTTCATTTGAGAAGAATGTTGACTCATCTGATGTAATCTGTCTTAATGAGAGGAAAGGAGGGAAGAGAAGAAAGTATAGAGGGTAAGAATGAGGAAGGAAAGGCAAAGATAAAAAAATATTAGCAGAGAGAAGACAAGGATGTTAAAAAGAATAACAAGACAGAAGGGAGATAAGAGTGAAGAAAAGGGAATGGGGTAAAAGAAAATGTGTAGAAGGAGAAAAAAGGTGAAGCTAAAGCTTGTTTGTCTTCTGTAGTGAGAAAGGGAGTGGCAAGCTGATAATGTAGGATGATGAGAAATAAGCTGTCCTGTTAAGGCTTTCATTGATCATTTGTAAATAAGGAACAAAATCTTTGATTTACTTAAACTGCAACTGGTTAGGTTTTATCATGCAGAAGAGATTGTTTCAGTAGGGATAACATATAAGACAGGAAAAGTTATCTAATTGATTAGTGATAATTAGTGATGTAGTCAGAAAAAGATGAATCTGTGTTTGTACAAGCATTCGCTACATTATAATTAATGCTACTGATTTACATTAAATGATAAGTTGATGTAGCATTAAAATAAATCAGTTTTAAACTTGCTCAATTTACTGAACTTTTGGAGACAAATTATCAGCTTTGAATAATTAGGGATGTGTATGCCAGATGTCTTTCATGTAAGAACATCTAAGTCCTGATCATTAAAACAGATTAAATAACTGCTATTTCTAAACATTTGTCTTGTATAAAAAAAAGTTTTATGAAAGTAATTTTAGGATAAATAGTATTGATAGATTAAAATAAGACTCGTCTTTGGATTATTATATGATAGCATGAAGTGATATGCTCAGGAGGATTTAAAACTAGGGGAGAAAAAAAACCCCAAAAGCTCTACATTTGGAATTAATAGTATAAGTAAATAATCAGTCAAACATTTTAAGTAATTCTAAAATCAAAGATCTCCCTATTTTGGAACTGTAACTGAATATAACTTTGATGTTTTTTCTTTTTAAAGTAGTTTAATAAAGAGATTACCAGTACCAGATAATTTGGGAGTACAAATTTTAGAAGGATGTTTATTTCAAGATGCTATGAAAAAAAATAGGCAGGCATGAAATCAAAAACCTCAAAGTAAGCAGCAAGGGGACATGGTCAGGTTTCTGGAATCAGTCATGTACATTTTGGAAGTATTTATAATTGCAAAATTTAGCCTAAACAGCAAATGTTGAATTAGCATAAATAAATGAGCATGCCCACCTCACATAACTATAGAAGTTGGCTTTAATGACCAAACAACAAACTGTAATATTACTAAACAAAAAAAATTGACCACCGGAGGCAAAACATATACATGCAGACAAAATGAATGCCAAACTCTAATTTCCAATATTCTTGTCAATTGGTGGCGGCATCTTGACTGTGTGCATTAACTTGCTTCTACTCTAATCAGCGTGGAACTCTTGGATCAGTGAGACTATAGTCCACTTCAGCATTAAATCAAAGTCTATCTCTAGTACAGCACACTTATCTGTTGTCGTTTGCAGCATCGTCACCTGTTCAGTGAGTGGAAACTGCCGCAATCCACAACTTTCCACCTTGAACAGTTCAAGAGAATACAAATCTCATAAGAGCATGCAGTTGCTCTTCTGAGATTCAGCGTAATGGTCAATAGCAATCAGACCGGAATGTTGAGTCATGGGCAGTGCATAGCCCCAAACCCCCACCCTATAACCCTGGGGATTTTGCACAAGACATATATATATGCTCTATGCAGCATGTCAAATACGGTGAATGCACCAATAGTTTTCGTTAGAAATACAAAGAAAAGGAAAAGCAAAAGAAGGTAGGTAGGGGTTGTGGGTGAAGCAGAAAAGTGAAACTGAAAGAGACAATATGGTAAATGATGATGAAAAAAAAATACAAACAAAGAGAATAAGTTTAAAATGGTGGAAGGAGAGATTAAGGTAAAAGGTATTCCTGTCAAAAGTAAATAGACATCTAAAGAAAAAGAAAAAGCCAGAGGCTACAATTAAGAATACAGGACTACAAAGGAATTTACCAAGAGTCAGTCAGAGAGACAGTGACACATGAATTGGCTTTTAGGAAAAGTAAAAAAAAAAAAAAAAAAAGGGGTGGGTAGGTGATGCTGGGGCTGAGATATTAAAAGTATTTTCTCGTATGATTTGGCATCCTCATTTCAAAATTGCTCCATCAGTTGTCATTATTAGAGTCGTTATGATGTAGGAGGATTTCCTTATCCGTGGTTAATGTGCAGCGAGATATTGTTGATGTGCCTGCTGAGTGTCTGATAAAGACGACTGATAGCCTGCTACTTGTGATCGAATCAATATTCTCTCAAGTTACCAAGCACTGAGATCTAATGTGTAACGCTCTGCAAATGATGATTGTGGTGGTGGTGGTGGTGATGGTTGAGGTTATGGTGGTAGCGACCTGGCCGTGTCCGCTATTGAAGAGGTAGGTAGGTAGAAGGAGCAGGAAAGGACAAGCCTCATGTAGAACAGAAAGAGATGAGCAGAAAAAATAGAGGTAAAGCAGTTAAACTCATATGCACATGCTCTTACTGATTTATAAATAATCTCATATCTTAATATGCAAAAATAACTGCACCCATTCTATATGTACATATATATTTATATACATTAATACAATTATATTTCCCATACACATAAACAAGAATCAAAATTCACCTTTCATCATTGTACATCATACCCATATACATGTATGTCATGTCTTATATATATATATATATATATATATATATATATATATATTTATTGAAGAGAACATATTTCCATATGTGTTTATAAGATGTAGATGTCCAGATGATGATGAAAATCATCATTTACCTACTTGTTGACCAAGTATGCAGTGCAGGTGTTACAAGGCTTTATACAGAAATCAAATAAAATGAGTTACAAACAGATTTACTTTTATGATGTAATAGCTTTTAACACAGATCACTGGTGATAGATATTCAGGAAGTTAAGATAAGGCAGAAGGTACATTTCACATGTAATGTACAACTTGCATGGTTAAATGGAATGAAAATTAAAAACTCACAACCAGATGTGGATGGAATTTGGCAGTAGGAGAAGATTCTAAACAATTTCCTTTTATTTATTTTGTTTATCTAAGATGGGAGGCATGTACACACAGATTTAAGTGTGTGCCTCTGTGTGTGTACCTTAGTTTGTACAAATGTGTGAATGTCACTCTCTTTGCTTATATATTAGGTGTAAAACAAAATTAACAGAATAATATTGGGAGGGCAAACTAAATCAGGACTGCTAAAGATTTTGATCTTACTTTTGAAAAGAACCATGAGACATAACTTTGTTTTGTTTGCTGTTAATGTCTATAATAAATGAAAAAGAATACACTTTAGTTAAAATGTTCACTCACATTGATTAATTATTGGTTTCTTTTTATTAAAATCTCTTCAGCAAGTACTAATGAATAAAAATAAGTCATGTGCCACATTCTTAACATACAGAATAATAAAAATTAAATCCACTGTTGGAAAATAAAATTATAACACCCTAAAGAATGATACCAATTTTAACCTCGATACTTGTATGTGCACACTAGTGAGTAGTTGATATTCTGAGAATATTTTAAAAATCTCTGGCTATCTTTTGATACTCATACTAGTTTACTATCTCTGTCTTATCTTTAGACGGTGATGTATGATAAAATACAGTTTAGTATGGCGAAAGAGTTCAGTGCAAGCATGTATCATATAACTGATGCACTATACTCCTTTTGAGAAGGGCCAAATTGGGGGTCTTTCAGAAGTTGGATGGTCATTTAAGAGAAATGCTATGCATGTTGACATAATACATTGGTGGTACTTCAATGTTGGCAACAGTGGTCAAATAAACATTCCCACACATACAGACCAAGTTGTGGATGGTTATGCAATAGATATTCACCAAGATCAACACTGTAAAAGCCAGTAGTGGTAGGCTAAATGGTCTCCAGAGCACAGATCAAAGCAAATATGGCCCCAGGACTATCAACATGGACCATTGGGAATTGTTTATTTACAGGAGGACTACAGGCATACATGACTTGCCAGACTTCCATGACACCATTGTGCACATCTCCAGTGAGGTTCACATAAGGGGAGGGGGGGTCAAAGGAATGCTGAACACAACCACATGTGCCCATTCACATAATACTCATGCTACACAAATTAATCTGCAAGATGTTTGACAACTTCCCTGGATGGTACAATTCCCAGTGAACATTAATAGGACATGATGGGGCAATGTTTGATTCATTCAGTTATCCCACCTACAACTGCTGTATTTTATCAACAGGTTTATATATAAGGACAGAATATTATATCACAAAACAGTATTTTCCAACTGTACTATTGTACGCATATGACAATTCAGTTCTATTTTAATGCCTAAAGAGGACATATAGTATATTAATGTGGGGTTTCAGTACTAGTGATATGCTCCTTATTTTAGAACCTATGTACATATTGACTTGTATATAAGATCACTTACTATATTTCAGATATATTATGACTATGATTAATCTTGAGTAAACAAATACATATTCAGTTTTATTTTACATCAGTGGATAAATACACAAGCTAAATATCCCACTTATTATTCTAGGACACATTATCTTAAATGCCACATTAAAAAGTATAAAAGTAACAATGTCTGGTATAGTATGACCCACCTCAAAAATGGTAAATAGATACAACTTAATTTACTTTCATGAGAAAAATTTCAAAAGGTTGAATAATATATGATGTAAGCCTAAAAGTAACTGATCATTGGAAAAATCCTTTTATAATGGACAAATACTGTTATAGAACCTATTTACTTCAGATGAAGAAAGTAATCCAAAAAAGTAGAAGATTCTAAGAAAATATGTAGATAAGAATTTAGTCACATTATAGCTAAGATTCTTATAAAAGCCAAAACAATGTACCAAGAAAGAAAAAAAAAGGTCATACAGACAAGCTTTATGAATAGAATTCAATAACAAGCATTTATTTTCTGCCAGTATATAAAACCCATGAGCACATAGTATTATATTATAAATATTGATTAAATGTTGATTTTCACTAACAAATAATAGAGAATAATAATAAGTTGTAAATAGATTTGATAGATTTATCAGAATTAAAAAATTAGCATAAAAAATTTATAATTTAAATTTACTATTTCTCACTTTCAATTGAAATTATGGGAAATTATGATGAAGTTACTTTAATAAAATTCTTACACCTTTATTCACAGAAGAATGATAGCCTGTTATGAAAGAAATTGACCATGCAACAAAGTTACAGATATGTACATTTCAGAGAATGGAATAATTATATATGGGATGTTCTTGGCAAGACCAAGTAGGGATTTCAAAATAAAAACAAAATCTGATGTTTGGTCAGATTTTGGGAAGTGGGTTTGATCAAAAACTTTTCAGCAGCATGTCCAAATGCTTTTTGTATAAATATCATTTTTGTGGATGTGTGGGTGGCATAATGGTTGGTGACTGGTGTGTAAAATGGGATTGGTGAGCAGAATTTAAATTCTGGCCAAATCTGTTTTATTCAGTTTGCACTAATTAGTCTATCCTCTTTATTTGAAGCTATGGGTTAAATATTAAGGTAGACTGTATACTCTAGCCATGGGTAGCAACCAGTTTAGTAGAATATAATTGTATTTCTTAAAGAACAAATTCTGTTTGAATTATATACTCCTGGGAACAATAGAAACTTTTTAATTTTAGTAAAATAAAAAAATTTTAGCCATAAAAAAATTTATAATTTTCTTTTATTGTTTTAATTAAAATGAATTTAAACGACCATAATAAATGTTAAAAAACTGATACTTTAGAATAAGATGCCAGGGTGATGATACTTATTTGATTTGGAATAATCTAAAAGAATGTTCTTAATTTTAATTGAAATGAAGAAATTAATAATTTTATCTGCTTACACATAAACAAAACTAAAAAATGTTTTATTTTATCAGTAAGATTAATTAAAAAAAACATCTCAAAGAAAAACTTTGCCACATGTAGTAAATACACTGAGCTTAAGCCTTTTAAAACTTTGCAAACACTAAATGAAGGCAAGTAATATCAAAGGACTCAGTACATATAATAGAGTACAAGAGTGAAAGTTTAAGTATTAATTAAAATATAAGTTTTATTTTTTTAATAATTGAATAGTTTTGTTATTTGCAATAAGGAAGGAGACATCTTTTTCTAATATTTTAATTTTATACTTTTTTCAATACCATATCCTTTGAAATATTTGTCAGTTTTTCTGTAGACAAAACAAGGTCAATATTTTAGTAAAAAACATTTTTACAGCAAAGGGGGTGAGGAATAGGGCTTGATGAAAGGCTCTGCTGTTTCAGATTGTCAAAGGAATTAATAAATAAAGAGAAGCAGAATAAGATTGTAATTCTCATATGACGCAGTGTTTTAAAGATCTAATTAAGAAGAAAAGTTTTTATAACTCCATTATGTCTGATGAGCAACTAACGACTCATTACTGATATATACATTGCTTTTTAGCATTTTCAAATTCCATTTGGATTTTATGAGTCATTTTAAATAGAAGTGTGATTCGTGATCAAAATAACTGTACAAAAATGAATTTAGACCCCTTTTGAAAAGGATCATTTAAAACGAATTTAATGAAATTAAAACAAAAAAAAAAAAATCAAGGAGACATGAAGAAGTAACAAAGTTAACGGTCTTGATAAAATGTTTATCTACCTTGGGAAAAATTGAGATTCATTTATTAGTTTATTTAAGCAAGATTTGTATTCAAATGATTGGATTCTAGCAAAATTTAGTAAACCTTCAGAAGGATCAAACACTTGAAGGGGGTTTTCTTACTTTACATAATTCTCTCTCTCTCTCACTCACAGTTTATATCACAAAATACCTTTCTATTTTTATCCACCCAGCACACTTTCTTTTTTTAAAAATATTTCAGGACCATTTGAATTCAGTTTAAAATAATCAATAAACACAACAGGGAAGATTAAGTAAAGAAATAATCTGGAGAAGAAAGGCTAAGACAAAATAGAAAAAGTTTTAGGAATTGCTAATTAAGTTTACCTTCCTAAAATCTACATGTAAACTATAAGCAGGCATGTTAGTGTTTTCTAATAGAATGATGATCTTCAGTTTATTTCCAGCCTATACATAAGCATAGTGAGTGAGTAAATGAACAAGAAAGTAAGTATGCACATATCTGCTGATGTATGTGTTTGTGTGTGGGTATGAGTGCAGCAGTTAATGCTGTCAGTGATAGTATCTTACAGGGCAGGGCAGGGCAGCAGCACACTCCCCATGTAATAATGGCACTCACTTGGTTGGCATGGTATGTGACACTCCCCATTGGGATGGTACTTGGCAAGATGGCTCACATAGTGTTTATAACTAAATCCCAGAAACATAATCTTGCTTTTTTAAAGTCTTTTAGACATTGAAGAGAATTTGCTGAAGGCTAGCCAATTTCTGTGCTGAGCCAGTCTCAGACGGAAGCATTACAACATCAGACATGGAACAGTAATGGACAGTTAGTAATTGTTCCTTCTATTTTTTGGCATAATTCTACAAACTGTATACCTATTACATTTTCAAGGAGACACATAAAAAGAGACACTTAAGGAATCAGGTTTAAATGGCATTTTATCAGAAGTGTATTGAAGAAACAATAAAATTAAAGTTCTATTCTAAAGAATGGTGAGGAGTTTATTTAGATGTTTATTACAAATAATTGCCAACAAATCAAGAATAATTTAAACAAGAAAGAAAAATCAAATAACTTTTACAATGATTATAAACTATTAATAATAAGAGTAAAATATTCTTAACAAGAATAGAAACAGAGTAAATATTTGAATTGAATTTCAGGGTAAAATGTATGTTTTCATCTGTATCTGTACACAAAATCAAAGGCACACACACACACTTTTCAGCTTATATTTTAATATGAAGAAGATGAAAGGAAAGTCAAATCCAGAAAATGCAGTATACAAATCAAATTAACCCAATTTTTCTTTAACATCCGAAAAGAGCAACAAACTTTTATTATCTCAGACTCCACTTACATATATTATTCATTGGGAAAAATGTAACCGAATCTTTAATTAAAGTAAACAAATGAGAATTCTAAAAAAAAAAAAAAAAAAAAAAAAGAAACTATTGTTATTTTAGGAAAAATAAAAAAGACATTTAGAAGTATCTAACTATAAAAAATATTTCTGATGAAGTAGATAATAGATGATCAATATAACTTCTACTACATTTTATATTAAAAAACAAATAAAAGTCAAGTACAATTTAGCAAAAATACTAATTTTTAATATATGAGAAAAATATAAAAAAAATTATATTTCCTACTCAGTATTCTTTATCAACTTTATTAAAGTTTTTTAAGGTCTAAAGAAATAAAAGTAAATTTAAACAACAAAAGTTTTATCAAAAGAAATAAAAAGTGAAGAACATTGACCATAAAGCTGTGCTGAGAGTTAAAAATCTGACAAATCAAGAAGTAGGAGGGAAGGAAGGATTATAAGAGTAGGAGGATCATGTAGCAAAGATGTTCGTCTGGCCAAAAGCATTGGAAGGTTTTGGCTATTTGCCGGTTTGCTACCTGTGCTGATATCCAAACTGGCAGGCCCTGGCTGTACTCACTGCATGGGATGTACGCCCAGCGGAAAACTCTGTCATAAAGTATCAATATCTAGCTCACCAATTCACAGGCGGCGGATGGACGAACAGCTTTGTAGCTTTTAATCTACATTAAGTAGCATGCACATGAAGATAGAGAAAAAGAAAAGCAAGGTGCTTGGCAGATGGTGATAGGCATATATATTAGACAGGTGTAGTATGCAGTCAAAGATAGAGGAATTTCAAAAAAAGACGAAAAGAGAAAGAGAGAAAAAAGAAGATTCTGTCAATCTGAGAGATAAAACTGATTTCATGGGACATGAATCCAAAGTAGCATGCCTCCTGCGGACAGACTAGATGTAAGACACTGCGTATTTGAGCATGTAAGACTATTCATATGCATTTCAAAATGGGTGTGCATTTCTCCCTCTGCATGATTGTCTATTCAAGTGTTGATCCTTACAGATACACACATGGAAATTATGTGTGTATATGCCTATCTGTTAAGCTATGTCAGTTCGGCCAGAATAGTACATTGCAAATATGTCTTCATGTTGATCTTTTCCTGTGTGCTGATCTGAGGAAAGAGAGTTTAGGGGGAGAGTAAAAAAAAAACAAACAACGACAAAACATACCTTGAATTGTGAGGGACGAGAGGAGGATGAGGGAAGGGTTACAAAGACATATTATGTGCATGTGTGCACAACAGACTGGCAGATATTGAGAGGAAGTTGTATTATATGGGAAAAGATTTTTGTACATGTTTAACAGTTTTTGTATTTTGTATTCTTGTCAGATATGAAACAAACATCAATTATTTGCTTAGTTGATTTACAATCCAGAAAATGCACTTATTTAGTAGGACACAATTGACACTAATAACTTGCTTCACTCTATTATATGTCATATGATAGTGTTTCAATTTATCTCTTTTGTAAAATAAAAAGCAGAATAACAGCACTTTAAGTGGACATATCTCCTAGGATTACCATTTGCCTCAGACTGAAATGAAGATTAGAAAAGAAAAAAGAAAAAGAAAAAATGCAAGAAAACCAAGAAAAAATAGTTTACATGAAACAACTTATTTTATTAAAACTATGCAGTGAGTATTATGGCTTATCTGGTAAAGATGTCTGTTCCTTAATTACTGGGCTCACTTTCAAGTATCAACACCTAATATTTTGTACTCATCAGTATTTTGTCTCATGCTAGTAATGTGATGATGTTCAAACAGTAAAAAAATTATATATATAACTTTCATATGAATTAGTGTGATTTATGTTTTGAAAGATACATATCAATCTGTCTTTAGAGGAATTATGTATGTAAACATAATAAATTAAAAACTTCTACATTAAGGCCTACAAGACAAATTTTAAATAGAATAAATATGAAGAAAAATGGAAGTACTAAAAGACAATTTGTACTTTTGTTTAGAAAGAAAGAGAAAAAGACATTTTAAGGAAACAAGAAATGAAATTAAGACATTTTTAAAACTGCAATACCAGATTTGAATTTGGATACACTGAAAGCAACTGAATATATCATGAAACAAAGATAAACAAAAAGGAAAGAATCTACAGTTCTTGAAAGTCAACAAAAAGTTAATGGAAAAATGTAGATTTAAGTTACTAGTAAAATTCAAGGTCAGTTGAGCAATTTGCTATTTACTAGTGAAATACTTCAAGTGAATTACAATAAGGATTGGTGGTGATAAGACATTCAGTTACAAGAATTTACTTGGTATGAAACTCTTAATGATAAACCATAAGATCCAGAAAATATCTCCCAAAAGTGGTAATGAATAATAAAAAAAAAAAACTTTCTCATTAATTTTCACACATTGGCTCACAAAAATAGCAACAAAGCTCCAAGTTGCAATAAGATATTTTCAGTTCAAAGTTGTTCAGCATTGAATGAACAAAATGACAGCAAAATGGAAAGGATGAAACCAATGAAAAAAGAAAAATCAAATGGGAAAGGCGATTGGGTGAGAGATGCTACAGTTTAACAGGAGAGGAAGAAGCCCAGTTAGGAATTTTTTTTTAAAGAAAGAGGATTTCAGAAATAAATTTGGTTCAACAAGTAAGTTGCACTGATAAAGATAATTAGCCATTGAAAAGATTTAGGTGAGTGAACAGAGTGGGGTTGTGAGAGTTGGGTTGGAATGAACTAAAAACTGATCAAGTGGAATTATTGTGACTTCATGCCGATTAACATTTGAATTGGATATATTTGGCATTTGACTTTTATTGAAGTGTCCCTCTTGTAAATGGCCTAGCCACAATTACCTTGCAGTTAATCATGATTGAGAAAAATCCAGAAAAATGCAGGTATTATCGTCAGCAAAGATGTTTTTCCCCTTTTTCTTTTTTATAACTTACTTGAATCTAAAGTAAGAAGTCATTTTGGTGATGAAACACAAAAAGAATAAAGGAAAAAGATTATTGTAAATAGGAGGGAGGAAAAGTGTATATTGATTATTAGAGCTGAAAGGATAAATTGTAGATAATAACTTCTGTTTTGAGAGATAAGAGAAACAAAAAACATCACAAATCTTTACTTGTAAACTAAAAACTGATCCCTCTGTAACAGTCCTGAATATAGGTTTTATGAATGTATATATTTATGTATATGTATTTAGCATGAGCTGATTCAAAGAAATGGAAGGATTCAATAGTGATTATTGGTTTAGCATGAGATATGATACTTTCTGTCTTTTATATATTTTCTTTATGATAATATAACATAGTAATCAGAATAAAAACAATAATGACTTTTATGTGTGGATTTCACAAGTATTTTAATGAACTAACAATTATAAGTTTATACCCAAATTAACATATCATTATCATAACTCTTTAATTTTAGATTCAAATGTCAACAGTTAGCAATTTATAAATTTCTAGTTTAAAAAATAAAGTGAAAACAGAAATAGACATTAAGTCAAATAAATTTGTTTCTATTAAGTGGAAAAATAATTAAGATTATCATTTAGTATTCTGAAGATTGATGAATTAGAAATTTTGATACATATAAATATTTTTATAAGTGACTTTTACTTGGTAATAGTAAACTGAACATTTCATTTTTATAAGTTTGCATTCAAGCACACATACAATGCAATATGTGTACCTACTTTTTTGAGAACTTTTGGTTCTTTATTCCTCCTAAGAACAAATGCATGGGAGAGTAAAGGTCATAATATTTAGTCATGAATCAACTGTCAAGTGATAATGATAGCTTTATGCCTTATTTTACGTAATTGTTTAAACAGTTTAATGGTATAAAGTATTATTAAATACTTGGAGTACCTGTGAAAATTTCATGGCTGTGCTATTTGAATTTCCAGTTATTGATTGAATAGGCTCCTTGTGACTTCTGACTATAAAATATCTGTGAAAATTCCCCTATTGCATTGTTAAATATTAGCTTAACAATAAATAAATAATTAAATAAATAAATATAAATAAATAATTAAAATATTGCAATAAAAATCATAATTATGAAAGCAGGTCATTATTTAAAGAAGTAAAGAAAAGATTGGAAAGTGATAAGTTTTTCCATTTCATTGAAGTAGACATTAAAGACATGAGAGCATTATCACCTCCTCTATTTTCTCTTTCTTTCTTTATCTCACTGAAACCAAACAAATCTGATATGTCTTTTCCATCTTTCCTCTTGATCAAAACAAAAATGGAATTTCCCATTATTTATCAGGTATTGGCTGGATGTAATGTACTAACTAAGGAACATGTGAAACTATATGATGATTACAATAAAATGTCATGTTTGGGATAAAACTATAGAAGACCTATTACAAGTGAAAAAAAGTACTATCCTGTGATAACTGATATCATACAACTGTGGATTTAAAAAAAGGGGATAAGAAAGATTTTTAAATGAAAACAAACAGATTTTACTAGGGCACATAAAAAGGAAAGAAAGCTTGGAAATTTTAACACTCATAAGAAAGATTGAAGGCAAGAGGGACAGATGGGAAACAACAACAGATTGTGTAAATGAATGGCAGAACAGTTAGGAGGAGGGTTAGTTATAAGATAAATATTGCTAAGAGTTACAAAGGATAGAAAGTTATGGAGAGGCATAATTGTTCACTAAATACTAAATGAGCATGGCACATAGATGTTTGTATCTAATTTTAAATATTTTGTCTAATTTTAAAGGATAAGTAACATAATCTTTAAGAAATAAGTTTTTGAAAATTATCAATTTTTAGCCAAGATAAATGAATAAGATGAAAATTTACATTTTGTTTGGTGAAATAATATTCCAAAGTAAGTGCATATTTGTCAATAACTATATTATTATTATTAAACAGAAATCCCCTTTCAATTTATTCCTTAGAATAAGTTATATTAAGTGATTATCAAAGACATGCTGTAAAAAAAAGAAGCATCAGCATGAGTGAGGTAATTTAACAACTTTCAAAAAAGTAGAAAAGAAAGAAGAGAACAATTTCATTATATATATATATATATATATATATATATATATATATATATATATATATATATGGATATGCACATAGTGTTAAATTTATTTATGGGAATTGGAATTGGCATGGTGAATTCAAATTTCAGCCAAGACAATTGCATTCATTTCCACACAAATAATGCTGGAAAAATATTAATTAATTTCTTTTTGCAGCTGCAGTGTTAATAACAGGGTAGACTGGGCTCTATAGCTTTGGTTGACAACCAGTCTACGAGAATGACAACTCTGAATTCAAAATTGGTTGGGTGTGAGGTTAGCAACTCTAGCCTGCAAAAACCTACTTCTAATAGAACAACAACACTTAGGGAGGTTGTGACCATAAACTCAACAGGAGAAGCTACATGGTTAACATACAACAACAGCTAAAAAACACACACACTTTATCTATCTACACATACAAGTTCTTTGCTAACAGTTTCTTTTCTGGCACTTCTTGCTAATGGAATACTTTATTGGCTTCTTGCTTTCCTGTCAACTATGATCTTTGAAAATTTAAATGCAACATCAGTCATTATATTCCATCTTCTTGAATTCTGTTCTTTCATTGTCCTCTCTCCTCAATAATGACTTTTTTCAGGTTCTTTCACTTTCAGTAAATACTTGCATCTTAATGGCATTATTGCCTTTCTTGTAGTGAAATGATTAAACACACACACACACACACGATACAAGGAGGTACTGGAAAAAGAAGGAATCCCTAAAAAGTTATATCTAGTCATCTGGTCATATTTTGGGAAGTAGGTCAGCATTTCAGCACCCTTCATATATGAAATTCAGGAAATATTCCAAACACTATATAAGAAAAAGTTTGTTTTTTTTTTTTTTACTATATAACCAAAAAATATATTTTGTGAATATATGTGCATACATTATGAGTTGAAAATATGGATTAAATCTAGCAAAATGATTAAACAAGAAATTTATAAAAATGTTCCTATATAAATTATTTATCATAGCAGTATAAATATTAATATTAGTAATCGAATCATAAAATAGTTATCAGTTAAATCCTGCAAATAATTATTATATAATAGTTTTTTTTATATGAAACTAATTTTTTTATAATTATGTACATAATAATGTATAATTTTTATCTAAGATTACCTAAAATAGATTTAAAGTTTTTTTTGTCAGTTAAGTATGTTAAGAAAAGTATAACTATTAAATAGCTTAAAGATCAATTTTTAACATAAAATTTAAGAACTTTACTATTACTTTTTTATAACACTAGAATAATTTGTAACCCTATTATAAATGGTAAATGATTTAAAAAAAAAAAAAGGTTTAATATCCCTAGTATTGTATTCAGTTTTAATCATTTGATAATATCATAACAATTGAAATAACAATATCTCTATTTTTAGTCATGGATTTTACAAGTGTACTGATGCACTAATAATTATAAGTTTATATCCAAATTAGCAATATCATTATTACAGCTATTTCTAATTTTTGGAAAAACATTAAAAAAATTTTTTAAGAACAGCCCATCAAATCATTAAACTATAAATCCTAAATTTTCTTTCACTATGACCAGAGCTATTTTTAAATAAGCATGCTTAAGCAAACAGATTAGAGATAAAAGTCTATGAAGAATATATTTTATAAAAATATGACCAAAAAAATAGAAAGAAGAAAACAAACTGAGATTTTACTGGGTTGTATAAATACATTGTTGCTAGAGGAACTGTTAAGAATTTAGGGATTTATATTTTATGCAAACTTAGGTGCTATAAATCTAGTTTAGATGAACTTACGTTTTCGCCTAGGGTACTCAGTTGATCCTGAAATAAAGAAATATTAAATAGATCAAGGTGAATTGTCAACATCATTATAAAAAAAAATATGGGCAAGTTTATAAAAAAAAATTGTTAACAGATATAAATCTAAAACTATTTTAATCACCAAGATTTAGTTTATCATGAGGGAAACTTAAATGGGGAGGGGGCTTTCTTCTTAAAAATATATCTTAATGAAAAGTGTGTGGAAAAGAAGATGTAATTAAGTGTATAATAAGTATGTGAAAGGAAAACCAGAAATAGAGAAGAAATAAGACAGTATTTTCTAGATTCTATATTAGAAAAATAAAGGGAAAGAAATGTTATCTATGCTAAATGGTAGAGTATTAGAAAAAATATAAAAAACAGAGAATTAAAAATAAAAGTAATATTGTCCTTTTTGCATGTTTCAATATTATTTATCAGTTTCAGTATGTGAAGACTAAATAAAAATACAGATTTTGTTTTGAAAGAACAGAATTAAAGATATTGAATCAAGTCCCAATGGACTGAACAAGCACAACCGGAAAGCATACTTTGAAATATCCGGTATGAATTCTTGACTAGTCGAGGATCAATATTTTATAGCTATTCATTGTCATGAATATAAATTTTATTCAAATTCTATATATTATACACGCAGAGCAATACAAAGCTACAGGCACTTTATTTTTCTAATTTAATTTTTTTGTACTTGTTTTTCTTAATATAGGAACTGGTTTTCTTTCAACTTCATTACAATCTACTGACAGGATTTTCTAGCCACAGAATTGTGTGGCCTAGAGATTGCATGCCTTTATTTAAGATTCAATTGGATTCTTCATTCCTAAAGAAAAATGATCTGATAAATTAATTTTCTCATTCAAACATTCCTTTTTAGTCATAGTTAATCATGCTGAAGTCCTAGAAACATGTGAGAATATGTCCTACAACAGCTACATACAAGAGCTGATCAATTGAGGAGGAGAGAGAGAGAAAGAAAGTGAGAGAGAGACATGAGAAAAATAGTCATTAAAAAAGAAAAAGAAAGTAACTTAATTCCTTAGTAAATATATTTTAGGCCTATCTTTTTTATTATTATTAAAAGCTTGAGATTTGTAAAGTTTATATTAATTACAAAAATTATAACCAAAATTTATTTTTAATTTAAAACAATTGCTTTTTAATTATTGATAATACTGTTTTGACTTGTATAAGATTATATTAGCAAAAGAGGGGAAAATAAAATAGTACTTATAGAGAAGCTTCAGCTCTTTATATTATCATGGCAAAATAATAAAGTAATGTAGAGAGTAAAAGTTATTTAAAACTGTAATAAGTTAATTATATTTAAATCCCTAAATTATGTATTAAGTGCAAAATATTTTCTATATGAATGGTAGTGTTGATAAGCAAATCTTATTGTAAAAAGAAAAATTTAAATTTAAATTCTAAAAGTATTAATCTTTATCTGTCAATTATTTATTTATCCATTATGATCAAATACTAATTCTCCAAATTTAAAATATAAACCATTTTAATTTAATCAGCTGGAAGTGAAGTATTGCTTTAGTGTCTTATTCAGTTACTTTCTCAGAAATGATAGAAAATATTGTTTTAAGATATACTGTTAAAATAATTAATTAAATTGATATTTTTAAAGGAAAATATATAACTATACTTATAAATGATATAAAAAATGATTTCTTTCAAGAAAAAGGGTTACTTTAAAAGAGACATTTTTTTTATATAACAAAAGAGTAAATATTATAAACAGTAAATAAAAACAAATTAAAAAGGTTATAAAAATGTCTGCTATAATAAAAATAATAAGACAAAAGAAAGTATGACAGTACAAAAGTTTTAAAAACTAAATTTTCTTACCAGTATAAGTTATTCTGGTAGATATAAATACAATTCTGATGATAACAAAACACTGGAGTTTATTTACTTAGAGCATAAAGCAAACTCTTATGCACATTATCATAGCAAACAATGCTACTATATGAGAAGGAGTAGTGCTCTCTAATTATAGAATCAAATATATAACTAATGTCTCTATTCTACATGCAGTGCTCAGTATTAAAAAAACACATCAAAATATTAAAAAAAAAAAAAAAAAAAAAAAAGTATGCATTCCAAAATAAACCTATTCACCATTTGTAATTAGGCACATTCACACTTTAAAAGAATCAAATTGATTATTTTAATAAAGCAATGACAAACAAGCATTTTTGAAAATGGTTGAAAATACTTCGCTAATTCTGTCAAAATAAATTTCTTTACTAAACATCAATAGACAAAATTATATCATTTTTGTGAATAATGTTCATGAAAAAACTCTAAACTTTACAAGACATTAAAATCTTAGTCAAAATTAATTATTACCTGAATTAAGAAAATACTTATTTTCAATAGCAATAAAATTATTTAATCAGACTTACAATAATATAATTTTATCTATATTTAATATATAATCTTATCTTATTTTTATATTCTTAATTTTATCTGATTATTTTCAGATCATAGTGTTTAGTTTAGAGCTACATTATATACAAGGTTTCTTGAAAACAACTGCTTTTTATCAGAAATGATAAAAATCTAAACATTAACTTAAAACAGTAATAACAATTTAAATTTTCTGATTTCAAACTGCTTTCTTTCACATTTATAGAATTTCAGTTGGTATATTCTTTGAGCTTGGGTAGATTTGAAATATAAACTTGTGGGTTATCAAATTTAACTATGTGTGGCAGAAATACCTCCCACATAATAGTTAGACATTAGTAGCAATGATATCTCCATCTAGCTAATGTCTTACCATGATGTTGGAGCTATTTCTGCTGCACCCTGTATTAGTTAAAGATCTTGGAGAACAATCCAAACATGAACTAAGGAAACATGAGTTTGTTAAGTTTTTTTTTAATGTGTAGAAAAGTGAAAGAAAAAGATAAAGGTTTGTAATAAAACAATATAAACTGACTGAAGATTTTTAATCTAAGTTCAATTTAAACACAACTATAAATTCATATGGAAATATAGTTGACTAAATAGGTTGAAAAACTGATTAAGAATCAAGACGAGGACAGAATGATAATAGCTTCCTCTGGGATAAAGACTTCAGTTCCACTTCTAGATCAAGAAAGAAAAAATTGTCATAATTAAAAGGATACTTTCAAAAATACTTTTTTTTTTTTTTGACAAATCTAACATTCTTTCTGACAAATTTTTAATTGACAAAGAAAGAAATGAAACGTTAGTATGTTCATAAGTAAAAGTAAAATTTTAAAAATCCATTTTTCTGTAATGAATTGAAAGTTGTCAAATGATTCTCATGATTAATGAAGATTGAAAAAAAAACAAAAGAAATTCCAGATGAACAGGATGTTGTTTTACCCAAAGGAAATAAGTCAACCTCTCTCTGAGCAGTAAAATGCTATCTGCACTAAAAAGTTGCATCACAAACAAGATATTAGCAGGTTTTTAATTAACATCATTTCTAGTTCGGAAATAACTTCTTGTTTTTAGTGTAATGACAAACCCCCAAGCAAGAGTTTCCACTCACACATATTTAATATAAAATCAATTCACCTATGCATACACAAAATTCTGTACAAGTGGAAGTTCACAAAAGAAGAAGGAAAAGAGTTACAGAAAGACAGACAAGTCAAAAGGCACCCTGCAGTGGCCACTAAAGCTATTTACAAGTTTATCTTTCACTAAATTGAAACAAACAAATAAAAAAATAACTAGTAAATGTATAGGGAATGACAATGCTGACCTGACAGATATTATAAGCAGTAGAATTTTTCTTTGTAATCTAAAAAATCATTCAATTAAAAAAAAACAGTCTAAAACACTGGCAGGGTTATCTGCTGTTTTCAAGGAAAAGATGGCAAACAGTTTAATAAAGATGAGAAAAGGCTTTTGATTATGAATAAATCAAATATTGTTTGAGGTAATCAATTAACAAATCAAGGTCAGTTTTTACAGTCCATGTCACAAGAACTTGACCCATGGCATGTTTGAAAAGCATGAATGGCATCTCAAACAGAGTTTAAGAAAGTCTTGTCCATGTTTTAAGCTGACCTGTACTGAATTTATTGACAATAACTGTTCAAGTGTTGAGTTGGTGGGTGGTAGTTAGATGAACCTTATTACTACAGCAAACATCATCGATCCTTATGGCTCTATTCAACAGAAATCTTAGTTTTCTACTGGCCAGTGATTTGTCAGGGGTTTTATGCCATAATTATTCTGTTGGGACTTTTGATTCTTTCTTTTTCTGCAACCCCTCCACTAACCATTTTCTAAAGTCAGGAAGACATCACACCTATTTCTTCAATGAAAAGAGAGAGAGATTTACTATGCATAATTTACTTGTATTTCAGGATGACTGGGCTTTGCTGTGACCCTGTAAGGACCTCAGCCAGCTGCAATGATGACCTGAAGGGGTAAACACTCTCTAGTAGGCCCAGCAATTCTGATCGAACCTGACCAATGTGCATGTGAAGCACAAAATCAAACTTGTCAATAGCTCTTGTTGGAAAAGTGTGAGTGGTTAACATGTTTGGGAAGGCTGGGGTGAATGAAGAGAGCATCGTGGTCCTTATGTACGTGCAGGCCATGTGTGCAGTGTTGGCCACTTCCTCCTCCTGCTGCTGCTGCTGATACTTCTTGTTGGCAGCTCACTTAAGAGCTGCTCAGGTTGGTTGTCTGCGGCTAGAGGACCTCAATGACCATGTGTTGGCCTCAAACCACAGAAACGGATCTGAAGGAATGAGGATGCTGGTGTAAGAACTGTGAGCCTGCCGCCATTCAATATGGCCAGGGATCAATAGGAAAAGCTCACAACAATTGTAGCTAGTGTTCACTGAGAGTAAGAATTCTGCTATTCCCAGTCTTCGACTTGAGATGAACAAAAGCGACAAGAAAAGAGCGACAAAGTTTCAAGTATAAAGAGTAAAGAACTAAATAGTTTAGCAGAGCAGTCTGCATATTTTATATGGTACACAATGAGGATACGCATAGGTTTTAGAACAGAGGTTTTCAACCTTTCACCACAAAGGAACTCATTTTATTTAAATTAATTTTCTCACCAGATGCTCATGTAATATCACCAGTGTCATCTACATCTAACCAATGAACAGCTAGCTGAATAGGTACTTTTTGTTTTTTTAGCAAATAAAAAATCAATATTGAACAACTAAAACCTAAGCATATTTTTAGCAATCAAGGTTGTTCTTTTGTATTGTAACTTTCTAGAGATTTGTTTTTACATTTCTAAGAGGTATAAGCAAAACATGTAATGAATATGATAATAGCAAATAAATCACATTGTAGAAAAGAATAAATAAATAAATGCAGACAGTAAAAAAATAGGTTTGAAATTTGAAATTCAGTTCACAGACCCCTGATTTTCTCATACTTGCCACAAAACTGCTGATTCAAAAATGACTATATCAGAAATATTATTCTGATTCAAATATCTAATTATAGTGTCCTATGACCACCAAAAATTATCTATTAAAATTTTAAGCTATTTAACCATCTCAGTGAACATAGACAAATCATCTAACTACGTCATATACCATGCAGTAATGTGAGCAAATTTTTCTTTGATAAAACTCATGGCAAATAGCAAACTTTTTATTTTTATACATGAATCCCAAACATTATAATCAATAATGTGCCCATTTCATGAGAGGAAACATCAAAACTCATAAAAGAAGTTCTCAGTGAAGCATAGGTGCCATTTCAGATACATGGAGTAATGAAGAACTAGTTAAAAAAAAAAAAAAATCTTCACTCATTCGTTCATTCAACCCTGTAAGACAGAAAGGAAATAAAAGCTCTTTAACCAGTTTCTTAAAAAAGATTTTTCTTTCTTTTCTCACTTTTAATAGACAATGGACATACAGAAAGCAATAAGTATTAAAATTCATTTAGTGTTGCTAGGAAAAGAGCAACCACACCTAAAAGATTTTTTTAATTATTCAGAAAAAAGTCTTTAAAATTAGGAAACTTCAAAGTTAACTTTGCATAATTTTTTTTTTTTTTTAAATCTGGAGTCAAGAAACATAAAAACACAAACTGAAACAAGAGAAAAATACACAAAAATAAGAAGAAAGATTAAACTGATTTTAACATAATTCCTTTGATGGGTATTTGGAGATTTCTTTTTTGGAGGGAAAATATGCATATAAAGTTGAATGTTTTTGCATGCTGATATCTATATGGGTCACATACCACCAAACATCAGTTTTTGATAAAATTTCCATTTTAGATTGAAAAAATTTCCAAAATAAATCAGAATGAGCATAATATAATTTTATTAGATAAAAATTTGCCTTTTTATAATTTTTTTAAGTTTACATTCTTAAATCTGATTTGCTCAGTATGGACAAAAATACTTCTGGTGAAAAAATACTTAACTTACAAGTACCTAATAATTACAGCAAGGCACTTTATGAATCTATTTGCTAAGTTTTGCCAAGATCAGTCAAAACTAATCTTGCATTTGACTCTTCATAACTAAGAAAATTCACTTTGGTTATCTTATGAATAGGTGTGTGTGTGTATGTATATATATATATATATATATATATATATATATATATATATATGTGTATATATATATATATATATATGTGTGTATATATATATATATATATTAATGATTTGTTATCAGCAGAAATATAATAAATAAATGATAATTTTACTGATAATAAAATAGCAAAATATTATAAGACCTATAAGGATATAATTCATGAAAATGAAAGCATGAAATAAAATCACAGTTTGTCACTGAATGTACGGAGTCATGAGAGATTTTTCTTTATCTCTCTAATATAAACAAATTTCACTTGTTTCAAATGTACAGTCAAAAGTAATATTTCAAAAGATATTCTCCACTATAGATTCACATCAGGTTGTTTTAAGAATGTATAAAATCCCTCTTTGATTCAGGATTTAGCATGTAGAATTGTATCTAAAAAAGGTACCAAATTTGAAAACTTCAAAATTCCCACAAAACTGTTCAAATAACAAATTGATAGGCATGAGAAATTGTAAGATGTTCATAGCTAGGACTCGGCTGAGTGTAGTAATATAGTCTACATTGTATCACCTTCATTATTATCCTTCACAGCCAGCAAAGCACATTCACAATTTAATAATTCACCTGCTTTCATGCATGCCTGGAGCCATTCTGAAAAGGGGTGCTACTAAATTCTCAATAATGGTTAACAACAATTGCCAAACTTAAGCATGACCAAGAAAAGAAAATCAATTTCACTATTTTCTCTCATCAAAAATCTCTGTATAAACTTTGAATACTGATCAAGCTCTATTTTAAACTATCAATCATCACTTTGCTGGGCCTCATGAGAAATGTTCAATGCATGACTCCCCTTCCTTAACTCTTCATTTCCATGCTAGAACCTGATATATTTCATTTGAGTCTATGCTTAAAATTGTGCCCATGAAATTTTGTAATTAAACAAACTTAGTAGACATAGAGTATTAACAAATTTGTTTCTAAGTGTGCATATATAATTCAGGATGTTAAAAAGTTCTTGGCTTGACCCACTTCACCAAAATCTATGTTCTGATTTTTATAAAATGTATCAGGACAAAAACTTTTTAGAACCCATGTGTGTGTGTGTGTGTGTGTGTGCGCATGCATGCACATACACACACAGCTTGAATTTAAACCAATTAGAATTAGCTAGGAAAAAAAAAAAACTTATTTATACATCTGGACATTAGTCTACAAATTTGTTTCAAGCACAAGTGCTTATGCCACTTGAACTTATGCTAACAGAACCAATATAAGAATGAATACCTTTATTCACCCTCGCTGTAAATATGGGTATTTGCAATAATTAGAAATTCTTATCCAGCTTTCTTAAATATCTTCGAGAATTATATAATAAAGTAGTCTTCAACAAAAATTGGAAAAAGAGATTTTCAAAAATATTGCACATGAACACAATAAGGTAAAAATCATAGCTGCAGGTGTTGATTTGAAGAGAACAATATCATCCATCAGGAAGTAAGTATAAATATCAAAATAACTTGATATTTCTTAAAAAGCATTTCAATCACTTAAAGTAGGAAGTCAGTGGGTACATACCCATGTGGTCAAAGAAGTTAAGTGCTGTTTACAAAAACTCATTTTTCAGAAGTAATTAAGGCAATTGCAGGCATCTCAGCTAGAAAAAACTTAAATAAATAGAAGTTTCTGTGTTTGGAATAAAACCATTCAGCCAAAAAGCAAATAGGCATGTTATATTATTAAGAAAAGAGAAAAGCAATTCCAAGCCTGGTCATTAAATGCCTCCTTGTGGCAAATTTCAAGTAATTTGAAGTGTATTCAAGTAGATCAAATTTTGGACAATGTTTAAGTAAAAGCCAATATAACACAAGTGATGTGCAATTAAAATCCCTATCAGACAACATGGCAGTTAATAATACAGACAGTTGAAATTGTGTTGGTTTTGAGGCCAGAAATTAAATGAACAATGAAAAACATCTTAGAGTTTGAAAAGCTATTATATTTACAAAGTGAGGTTTCTGCAAAATAATTTTATGCTACTTGGATATTTTATTCTTTCAAAATATACTGAGGGCAAACAAAGACTTTGCTGAAATGAAACAGTTTTCTCTGTTAAAGATAAACCAATAAATATAAAGAAGAACTTCTCCCTCCCCCATATAAACAAAGCAAAAATAAATACATAAATTATTAAAATGCTATAAAGTATTATCATTTTAATAAAATTCATAATATACAGAAGAGGCAAAGCTAAAATGTTTGATAAGGGGATGAAGTTTTTCTTGATTTAAAGAAAAACAATGATAAAGGAAAGCTAACATAATGTTAAAAAAAATAATTTTATAAGTAGAAATCAATTTTGCAACATATACAGGATAAATAAGCAGTAAGAAATATTTCTGAAAAATAAATAAATCAGAAACATATTGACATAGAAAGTTTTAAAATGGTCAACAATTTTAAGTACCATTTTACTCCCTAGCAAAATGAATGGTATTTGTCAGTATAATCTGAAATAAAGGTATTGCTTTTAACAGAAATATCAATCTAATTTTCAAAGAAAAGAAAATCAAAACACAACATGTCAGGAAAGCTTATTTTTCAATAGAATATATACACAGTATATATTCCTGAAATGAGTTACTACTGCTATGAACCTCATCTATTTTTAAAATCTGATTTTGAAGTACCATGCCATCTTGAATTTAAACTCAAGTTATCAGTAAATATAAAAAGATAGTAAAACTAAAGAGATATCACTGCTATTTGTCTATTAATAAAAATGAATCTTCATTTAGGTCATCATAATTTCCAATCCTTAAACTGAGAAAATTTGTAACTTTTATATAGGTTCAACTTCTTGTATAATGATGTTTTGATGACACCAACAGGGTCTAATAACAAAAACAAAATACAAATACAGATAGCTTACATCTCCAGCAGAGCACAAAAACAGATCCCTTAAACTAGAATATATGCAATGCCAAACTTGATTGTTTTCATGATCACATATTCCTCTAAGTAAAGCTCTGGCCTTTAAGTTAGGTGATATGAGCCTTAAAAACCAGGAAAAATCCACTTTTTGCCTTTGGTAAACTTATGTTGATTACCTATTTTATCTATTCCAATGCTAACATTTTAAATTATAACTGAAGAATAATTTTTAAATAACTTATTCAAAGTATAATATATGACTATTCAATGTAATAGTATTTTATATATAGACACACATCATAAATTAAGTTCAAAGCTACACTTTGAAAAACTTTTATTTATCAAAGATTCATGAATTATAATTGCAAATATTAACAATAAAAGAGAGACAATACAAAATTTATTGACATATTATTTTCCCATTTAACAAAGGCATCATTATATAATCTTATGTGTCAATTTCTACATTAGTTGCCTGTTTCAAAGCTAACCTGTTCAAATTGCACTTTTGTAGTATTTATTATTTGCATTAATGATTCTATTCAGTCATACTATAACATTTGTATTGCTAACAGACTACTTAATCTTAAATATTTCTATGATAGTTCTACTGAAACATTAACTATATGCAAATTTGAACTCAACATGAGAAAAATTGAGTTCATTTCCAAACAAGAACAATATATTCTCAAACATATTCATTATTGAACTTTATATGCAAGAGGACAATGAGAAATATTGCCAGCTGAAAAGTAACAAAAACAATAAATCATCTGAAAAGAATGAATACACTTGTTTTCTAATGTTTAAAAAATTAATTTAAAATATGGAATGGTCATGCACACAAATATATATAAATTCATAATGGAGCTGAAATGAAGAATTTCAAAGAATCCTTTATAATTAATTATAAAAATTATATATATATATATATATATATATATATATATATATATATATATATATATATATATATATTGGAGAATTATAATAAGCAGGGAAAAATATTGCTATACATATAATGGACAATAAGTCAGTTTAGCTAACTTGTGAAAATCATATGACAAAGGATATATATTGTTGGCTGCATAGATGAATGATATTACAAGAGTCACAAGTGTTTTTTTAGAAAATCTAGCATACTGAAAGTAGATTGTCATACACATTATTTAATTAAAAGATCAATTAGTTGCATTAAAATCTGTTCAGTCATACAATTTATCAAATAAATATATTCTTGGTAATAATAAAGAGATGTTATCAATACAAAATGTAAATTACTATTGAATACCATTTATATTTCAGGCTTGTTTTATATGAACCATAATTTGTTATTGAGTTGACATGCCACATAATACAAATAA
This sequence comes from Acanthosepion pharaonis, assembly GCA_903632075.3. Classification (NCBI taxonomy): domain Eukaryota; kingdom Metazoa; phylum Mollusca; class Cephalopoda; order Sepiida; family Sepiidae; genus Acanthosepion; species Acanthosepion pharaonis. The sequence goes on along the minus strand of CAHIKZ030003108.1, from coordinate 3,078,693 downwards.
GTCAATGTAGAGGATTCAATTAAAATTATAACTGATTCAAATCATTTATGGCCTATATCAAATCTATTTTGAAAATAAAAAGTGCTATTAAAATTATTTTCTATACTTCAACCAGAAAATATTAACATGTAAGTAGTAAATATTATGTTAAGACTAATCTATTTCAATAAACCATAATACCATCTGTATGAATTTATCCACTACTAGTAATAATAATAATAATAATAATAATAATATGTATATCAGTGTAAACGAATGAGTTATGGGCCCATAATCACTTTAAGGCTGATTTGAATACATTCAATTGAAAGATTCAATTTTCAGCAAGCATACAAGGAGAATGTGAGAGTAGGAATAAATTTCTGTGATAATGACTTCAGGAAGGCTTTATTATTTATTGTATGAATGCCAAAGAATGTTTGGCAGCAAATTAATATTAAAACAAATGAAAGTAGTTTGCTGCAGCATTTAGAAATCCATTGCAACATGTGAATTGAGTGTGAACTCTATTTCAGTGGTTATCTTGTGAAGCCTGACCCCAAGATCTTGATGCTTTTCTGCTGTCTAGGCCCTTTTTATGACCCTTCTTCATATAGTTGGACAGTGGAGGAGCAGCAGCAACAAGCAATCGACCTGCAACGTGCAGTGGCAGTGGCCAATAACAATTGCAGATGGAGGCGACAAGAGCAAGAAGTAAGGCAAGGGTGAATACTGGCTAAAGCATCAGAGAAGGGGAAGGAAGGTCTAAGCAATTTCCACAATGGAAACTGTAACACAGATCGACACCCTGGCACAGAGTGCCACACAAGCCATCCATCATGATGCTATAAATTGTTCAATACAGAAATGGTCCTTTGATGTGACTGAATCTATTTTCTTTCTTCTTAAGGACGCTAATATCGTTGACTTTTATAACAAGGAAAAGTTGAGGGTAACAGCTATAACTCATAGGCAATGTCACCTAAACTGGCAAGTCAGAATGTAACATCAAGGCTGATTGCATCAGCAATGAGACAGGAGGTGAAAGTTAACAAATAAAAGCAACAGCAACAACAATCACCACAGTATGAGATTGCAGAAAGTAGCCATGCCATTTTCGGATCAGAAATTGGTCACATGACAAAGTTATGGTCTACATTTGACCATTTCCTTGGCAAATGAGTCTGCTGAGAAGTATCAAGCCACTAAGTCAGCAGGCCCTTTGACAAGCCACCAAAAAGAAATGAATTCTTTTATAAATACAATTTTATTTATTCTTGTAGAACAAAGATGTAATTCCATATATCAATAAGTAATGTTTGAATAAATAAAAGAAACCAAGTGAAAAAAGTGTATAATAAATTCTCCATGGGAACACTGGATATAGATTAAGATTTAGGTATTATATCAACTAATAATATGTTTGAATAATTTTCTTTTAAGTGACTTCTACTTAAGTAAGAGCTTTATATCTTTTGTTATTTATTCTTGAATAATGACTTAGTCTAAATGATTTATTTGGAGAAATACAACATGATTTATATATCTTAATCCTTTTATGTAATGAAGTCATATGAAAGTTTAGGATGAATTATAATATTGAATGAAAAAGAAAAAAGAAGCAAAATTCTAAACTGTTTTTCTTTTGAACATTTACGACAAAGTATCTTTATAAATGGTGTTCCAATAACTTGGACTGATTTTAAACTTAATTCACATTTCAAATCGGTCCAAGTTATTGGAACACCCTTTATTAATCATGAAATAGAACTATTTTTTAATTAAATTTAATCTTTTTTAAAGCAGAGATTTTTTTTCTGTTCAGTCATTTATATTTTGTCATCTGATACTTTTTACTTGCTTTGCTTCAATTTTTTTTCATTAAAGAAGGCATTTTCATTTACAGCACTTGAGATTATTCAAATGGTCCCTCTCTTCAAATAAAAACAGAGAAGAACATTGGTTATGTTTAGAATGAATAAAAATCAGTGAGTTACATGCTAAAGTATTAACTTAAGAGTTAAAAAAATGACTAAAGTTAAATGAACTTTTAAAGCAAACTAAGAGTCATTTAAGTAATTTCAAATCAACCACAATGCTAAATGATTGACATTGATAGATTTGCTTTGAAGAAGCAACAAGAGACAAACAAATAATCAAGTACAATTTAGTGGATGGCATCTGAGAAATTGTGATGGAAAGAATGACAGTCAGTGGATTAGACAGAAGTGGTTGAAAGTAAAAAAGAAAGGAAGTTGCAAAAATTGAATAAAAGAAATAATATACGTTTTTCAGATTTGGGTTGTTTAATTTGTCAACCAACAACAGAGGATTTCAATTGAGCAAATTCCAATTCTGTTTAAACATTTTGAGTTTCTTTTTTAATGTTTCTATTTTTATTTAGGCAAATTCTTAATGAAATAAATGTGAAAAGGCTTTCTTTATACCATCATGGCACATTTTAGTTTGCAATTTTAAAAAGCAGGATTTAGAAAGGAAATATATTTATTTATTCAATAGTTTATAAACAATATAAATCTATAATAATAATTAATGATAAGTAAATTTCAATGTTAATGCTAAAGTTAAATAAACTGACCATTTGTCATTTCATTACTCAGAGACAAATACAAATGAATATATATATATATATATATATATATATATATATATATATATATATATATATGTGTGTGTGTGTGTTCATATACATATAGTATGAAATGGACTGAGTCTGACAATTATTTTAATATATTTATTGTTTATACGTTATTTTTATAGATACAAATATTTAAGTAAATGCCCTGTTTATAATAAACAGTATTAACAACATTTTCCAACCTGAATGTCCAAGAAATTTCATAGAAAATATGTGTCCTCTGACAGGAATCGAACCTGTATCCTACATGGAACCATCATATAGCCTGACATGCTATACCATTTTGCAACAGAGGAAGTGTCTGGTTAGCAAGGTCAAATTACTGCTTTTAAACTAATTTCCCATAATTTCTCTTAAATGCTCATATCTGCCTGAAGCGTATCTTAATGTAAACAAATGATGTCATAAATTATGAAATATATATGCGTGCATGTGTGTATAAAATTATGAAATATATATGTGTGTATAAAATATGACAACTGATGATTGTCCACTTGCACAAGCATAAAACTTTGAGTCATGAATTGCCATCAAACACCATTTTATTGAAAATATATTACACAAATAAATGACAAAGTGGAAAGAAATCTGTGTAACACATTTCATCCTTAAGAAGAACTTCATTGAACTAACAATTTTTTTCATGGAATTATATACCATATCTATTTGCATATAATCTGACTTCTGAAGACCTAATTTTGAAGCTAATTTTAAGGGGGTTGTATCACATACGAGATATAAAATTAGCATATGTACTGCTGGCTCTGGCTACACTGTTGACCACACTATATATCCATTTACTGTAGATAAAAAGTACAGCTGTATTTAAAATAAACATTGGACATTACATAAATATATACGATATGTGTGGGAGAGGGAGATATAAAAATACAAACATTGCTTATAATTATGGAAAATGAGAAATGCTGAGAACTTGTTGGAATTCTGAAATTTTCATTTCAAAATGTTTTTTTTTTTTAAAATGTATCTATCTGAGCGTGTAGTCTAGTCAGTTTCATTCAGTTTTCTGGTGCTTTTGTTTTTATCACTTTTATTATTAAGTATTGGACATTGTGATAATAGAAGATCTGCCGTGTGCTCTTTTGTAAAAGATCTCATTTTGAGTTCATATAATCTACTATTTAAATTCTTCAAGATTTCCCTTATGCATTCCTTGTTGCATTCATTACAGGTGATAGAGTAAATTTTTCCTTTAAGTTTTAGCTTATTTTTCTTTGCATTAATTAGGTCTCTTATTTCTTTAGAAGTAGTTGTAACAAATTTTATGTTAAGTTTAGATAAACTATTTTGAATTGTAATTGTGATAGAGTCAGTAGGTAAAGTAATGTATCTTGATTTGTTGGATTTGGTTGAATTTTATTTTTGAAATATTTGATGAGCCTTCTGTTTCACGTTGAATATGAAATAATGAGGGCATTGGAGGAGCTTAAAAGTATGTTCAATGTATTTCTTTTCATCATATAAATATTGAGAGTTTCAAATTTTTAATGCACTTAATCCAATAATTATTCTGGTTTTATTCTGTTGTGATGGTAAGAACAGAAATTTAAGAGGTTATTTTTAGTTGATTTGCAACAGACACTTAGTTTTAGGCCATCATCAGTATGGTTTGACATGATATCAAGGAAAGGTAATGTGTTGTTTGTTCCTGTTTCATAAGTGAACTCTATCAACTTTAGTTTATCTACAAGGTCAGGTAATGTTTTCTGGGGATATATTAATAGAGCATCATTCATCAGTCTATCAGAAACACAGGGTGCGATGGGTAAATTGTCGCCATTTTGTATTTTTAATTTTGTGCACACATGTTGTTTGTTTTTGATTTTGTCAACTGCACAGTATAATAAGGTAGGTTAGGCACTGTTTGTGAGAAAAAGAGCACCATGATGCAATTCACTCCACCAGAAATTTGGAAACAGCATGTTGTACTGCTTGGCATTTGCACTGAAACTCCACTATGAACATTTCAGAGTGTTTGGATATCAATCTAAGGACAGTGCAAAGGATTTGGAAAGAGTTGGATGATATATCCAATCAACATCATGGTATTTGGAGTGATCACTAGTGATGGGGACATTATGCCTCTATTCATTTTCCCACAGGGCCTCAGACTCAACACAGAGGCCTACATCAAGTGCCTTGAGGAAGTAGTACTGTCCTGGGTCAAGAGGTTGGTTGCTGGAAGACCCTATGTCTGGCAACAGGACTCTGCACCATGCAACACAAACAGGAGAACCCAGTCATGGCTGTCAGACAATTTCTGCAACCACATCACCCCTTACATCTGGCCACCTAACTTCCCAGACTGTAACACCCTTCATTATTATGTGTGGGGCGCAGTTGAGTGAGAGACCAATAAAACTCCTTGTAGCACCAAAGAGTAACTGAAGGCAAAGATTATGGCAGCATTTACCAACTTAAACAATAAGACTGTCCAGAAAAGTTGCAGGAGATTCTAAAGTCATCTGGAGACCGTGGTTGAAGGCAATGGCGATTTTATTGAATAAAAATAAATTCATGCTTTAATATTTCAAGATATTTTTGTGTAATTTTGGTAAACCTATTTGTTAAAATGAGGTAATTGTGTAATTGAGAGGACAGTTTACCCATTGCATTCTGTATGTTCATTGTTTAGGTAAAATATTTGCAAAGGACCAGATTCAAGAAACTCTAAGAAAAGATAAGCTAAAACTCCACTAAGAGGTGAACCCATTGGTAATCAAAATTTTTGTTTATAAATTTTTTATATAAAATATTTTCCGGCATGCTTCTTTCGCAAACTCTTTCAAGAGTTGCTTTGTGTGTTTTACAATCTATTTTGACATGGATGAGAAATTTTTGATTTTGCTAAGTAGATGTAAGAGAGATCAGTAAAAGAATAGGGTCAGATATTGAGATAGATGCAGAAATAAATATTGACTTGTAAGTTAAAAAAAAAAAGGATAATAAATAGAAAGAAACAGTGGAACAGATTAAAATCAATAAACAGTGTACAGAATAAGGATAATAGAAAAATAGAGAGAGAGAGTGAAAAAGAGAGGAAATTTTACAGGATATATGACATCTGTGAGAAACAAAACTTCAAACAGCATTTCACTTAAAGAGCATATAACTACATAAAAGCACCAGCAAAAATTAGCCCAGCATGATTTAGAAAGCTTTGATTTTTCAATAGAAGCTATTTTACTTTTCATTTACAATCACCATTATATCTGAGATTTGTTAACTAAATTAGTAAGTGTCACATGTATTGGACACAAACTTAATAGCTATCTTGATTTTTATACAAGTGAGAAAAAGAAAAGCTAAAAAACAAAAGGTGAATATTGGAAAAGATTCTCCTAATGGACTAAGTTTTAGAATATTTTTTAATACATACAAAAGAAAAAAGATATGTGATAAACAGAAGAGAGTATCCTTGGGCTTTTTAAAAATGTATTGCACTCTGAAAATCTATAATAATATTAAGGCAGTACATAATAATTCTTGTTTCTTCCAAAGCTTTATCCAATAAAAATACTTTTCTAGCAGATGAACAAATATTTGGGTCATGTTGAATTATTATTTGCTCTCTTAATGGAAAGAGTTTTTTCAAGAATAGCAAAATTAACAGAACTCATGATCAAGATTACTGTGTAAAATTCTATAGACTTGTCAGAAGAATATAACATAGTGAGCAAAACATCATTATAAAATAAAACAAACATGTATACAATAGTATATGAAAAGATGAATCCTAACAATGTCATAACTGATTATACATACAATAATATCAAGAGTGACAGTATAATACAAGAAATAATTATGATTATAAACTGGAATATGTGAATATTTTGAGATCAGTTTAAACAAACAAAAACACAAGAAATTAAGCCCAATCAAAAGGAATGATGATGAATATTTCTCGTTTTATTTCTTTCTTTTTTAATCTAGGTATTTGACAATATCCAATTTAACCAATAGAAATAAATATTTTTGTATTTCACTTATCAAGTATGTTTGGAATCTGAACAGATGAAAGATAAGTGATAAAACCTAGATGGAGAAACTTTTGTTTCACCACTTTTTTCTCCTTTGACTTGAAAAATAAATATTTCAATATTTCAACAATAGTAATGATGATAATTATCAATAATTCCCAATTGGGATTTTGAGAAATATTTATATATTAAATGAATTAAAACATAGTTAAACAAAAGTATGTTACAAGTGTGGGCATGTATGTGTATGTAGATATATATATATATATATATATATATATATATATATATATATATATATATATATAAATTCCAGAGTATGTATATCTGTATGAGTGAGTGCTTATAAAGGTCTGATGTTTGGTCATTCGGTCAGATTTTTGGGGAGAGTGTTAGACTGAGAACTTTTCAGCACTTCTTCGTATAGATATGGTTTATAGAGTTTAGGTTGAAAACAAATATGTTATGCAGCACAATATGTGGCAAGTAAATGAAATGTCAGGTATTTTAAGCAAGGCCATTAACAGTCAGTGAGAAAAGGTAGTGCCTCTTTCTTACAAAGTGTCAGTAAGTCTAGATGTGAATTATGGAGTTCAAATATGATGACCCAATCATAGAGAAAGACATCCATCATCTAAAAGGGGCATACTAGTACTTTATTGGAATGCAACAGAGATTCTGAATGCTTCTTTGCTTTGGAAATCCTCCCTAAAAGAGAAGCCTATCTTTCAACTGAGTTATGAACAAACAAGTTAATTGTTACTAAGCAAGAATTATATTCCTTGTTTAATGCTAAATGACTTTGAATAGTGTAAGGATAGGTGATGGATATACAGAACTTTTAAAAACTTTTTTGGCATAATTCCAATTTGATCTTTTTTTTCTTTTCATGCAACAAGGTATATTGTTCCAATGTAAATAATTATGAAAATAAATGTAAAATGTCTAAACTCATAAGAGAAAAGGAAAAGAGCTACCTGCATGCCTTACATGTTTACCATATGCAGTTTGGGAGAAAAACAAAAAAACAAACCCTTCATTAATTTCTTTTTACCTTTCTTCAAATGTTTGCTCTACAAAAAGTACATTAACTATTTCCCTTGCAAATAACTAACATATGCAAGCAGCTTTCAGTATCTGTCATTAATGATTCAAGATTAATGTTATTTTGTAAACGATATGACTAATTTGTCAAACCCCATCAGACTTCTGCTATATAAGTCTTCTATTTTATACAAAATTTTGAACAATCATTATACCAAATCTAGAAAGTATAAATTTGTTGATTTTTGGTATCATGAACAAAAGACCTATAATATAATATTTTGATGGAAATAAATTTATAATATCAGATGAACATTATACACTTAATGTATTACATTATGACACTTGACGAAATACATTATGACACATTTTATTATTAATTGTAATATCAATCCAAATTGAAAAATATTGATAGTAATTTATATTAGAAGTGTCAGGTTTTATTTATGATGCAAACAAACTAAGTACAACAGTAGATTCAAAAGATATAGGCCATAGAAATAGATTTCATTAGCACAATATCTTATAAATCTGAAATTTATTATTTCATTATTTTACATGTTAATAGGTTCATCGACACTGTAACTTTTATCAATCTTTCATATACTGACTTTGTTAACTTTTTACTGTTTTGACTTGAACTGTTTTCCATTCTCATATATATCTCTTTAATGATGACCCACAAATTTTCTGGGGAGTCGGGGGGGGGGACATTCCATTAATTTAGTATCTTTGAAACATGTTGTTTTCAAGGTGGGTAATAGTCAACTTTGCAGAATGTAAGGAAATCACTGTCTTGTATGAATATCCTTTTGATTGATTATTTCTATAAAAGATTCAAACATCTTGCTTGGCCATTAGGTCCATCAAATGTAGCTCTACATATATCACTGAAGATAAGTGCTAAGAAATCAGTTTTCATGTACATCTTTGCCATACGTACATATTTCTTTTTGTGACCTTTATGTTTTTAGCTAATATTCTGCCTCTTTTCTCTGTTGACATTTCAACACCCACTTATTCAAATATTTTCTTGTTAATCAATCCATATTTCTTTTCTTATTACTTTTTAAATTTTTATCAAATTTCTTTTCCTGATATTCTTAAAGCCATTTTTTTTTGTTCTTATCTTGCCAATATTTTCAATTTTTTTGAATTTTCAAATTTTATGCAATTTCCTATTGTTTCCAAGATTCAATATCTTTACAATATCTTGTTTCTCTTTTCTGGTTATATCTTTCTTACAATCTATAGCAGTCTTCTTAGATCTGAAATTAGTAAATGAATATCAATAACTATACTATTATATATATTCTATTTATAATATAGAGATGTAAAATAAAATTGTTGTAAAATAAAATCTGACATCATCAAATAAATCATTGTAAATATATCTAATAAAATCAGTTAGGCTGAAATTCACATGATATATTGCTGATATGCTAAATATAAGTATATCCTGTAATTTTTACCAACATTAGTTGGTTAATACTAATTTTATTGTGAAAATTGACCTTCATAATAAAATCTGACCTATGTCTAAGTAGAAGTCTGTCTTTAGATATAAATTCCTTAAGTTGAAAAGAACATAAAATAGAAACACAATTTAATGGATTAATCATACAAAAGTTAAACATATATAAAATCATATTTAAATTGAGAAACTTTTCAGAAATTATCAACAACACAAAGTGAAATGTCAATGAAATTTATTTTGTTTCTCTTTCTGTTTACAGTTGAAGTTACTCAACCAAATAACTGATAACTGCAGCAGACACAGATTTAGTAGCCCCAAGGGGAAAGAAGACATTTACATAGATGCTAACAGCAGCAGTCATATGGAGTAAGCAATATCAGATACGGTTGAGTAATTATAGGTCTCACTTACTTATGTCATATGGTAAAGTAATAGAATATGCAGTTCAGAACATTTAAATGCAAAGGATACAAGAACAAAGTAAATAGTTGTTCATAGAGCTAAGCTTTTTAGATTGTTCAGTCATCATTACAGAATCCAAGAAGGATCTTTTCATTCATAAATTTCAGATCTCCCTGAAGCAGAACAAATACATAGTGTTGGTATAATGGACACTTAAATTTACAATAAATGGAATATTTTTATCACATAATAATTCTATTCTTTATTTAATTTTTTTTTTACATTAAATATATATTTAAGATTTAATTTAAAATCAAATACTACTAAATATGTAAATAAATTCAAAATAAATTATTGGGCAGTAAAATTCTGATTGCAAATACATAATATATCTCTTTTCCACATGCTATTATAATTTATACAAAATAAATTTATGAGATATTGCATTTAAAGTTAACTATTAGAAAATGAAATTCATGCATTTGCTGGACTATTGATAAGTGATCAATCAAAAAACCTAAACTGTTTTTTTTTTTTTTGATGTGTTGATAAATTGATACAAATTTGCTACCTATAGCATTTTTATCCAGTATTATCAATCATTAACATTTCTAAGGAATTAATTTAAAATATGAAATTAAAATGAGGGAAAAAAATTTTTTTTTAAGATATCTTGTGAGTTAAATGCAACTTGTAACTGTAGAAATACTATGATCTAAACAAGTGATTCATGTTGTCCCTTTCTAAGCAATTGTTCAATAATTCCTCTTTATGATTCTCAGTTTCTACAGATGCTGAGCTATCTGATGAATATAAGCAACAGATGAACTAATGGGTTGTAGTACTGACAAAATAATTATTCTGCTGTACTGCAGAAATAAGTCAAATAGAATAAAGTCACAATAAGAAAAAATATCTGATGCCATAAAAATAAGATCTAATGATTATCATAAAATCAAAGGAATTAATGATTTTGATAAATATTTTGACAACAACATATTCATTTTCACTAATGAGAGAAAATGAAAATCAACTTATTCTTGTAGGTGTCATTGAACTGAAACAAAATAATCATTCAAATAAAAGGTCACCTCTTGAAATTTCAAGTTTCCATTGAATGCCTGGTTAAACTATATTGTGTATTTCTACATTTTTCAAAATTATATTTCATTTTTTAAATAAAAAATGAATGAACACTTGCTCTCAACATTTGTCAAACAAGTAGTGTGTTCAAAACCTTGGATATCTATAAAAAAAATAATTTTAACCAAGATTAAAACTGGTTCTATAGTAACATGAATGATCCTCTGCTTATACACTGACAATAATAATGATTTTGAGTAATTATTATAAAGAAAATAGTTTTAAATCTTTTAAAAGTAAAATATAAAGTTGAACTAAAAGAGATAGTTACTGATAAAAATGCTAGGAAGTATTGATAGACAAAATGTAATTCTGTTTTTTTTTAATGCCATATCCCTTTAGAATATAGGCAATAATTTCTTTCCACATATTCCTTTTCTTTACTATCTGGGAGCTTCAATGACTTCTTTGTGAAAGATAGTAGAATGGTTTTGCATTGAGTTCACTACAGTTTTGAATTCAGTGTTTGGTCTTCTTCTTGACTGGCTGCTATCCAAGGCTATTTAATCCACAAGTGGAGGGAGAAGAAATGGATTTATATCTTTTCCAGGGGTGTTATTAGTGTGAAGGGAACACAACAAGCTAAGACAGAATTTGAACCCAGCTTGCCAATTTCATTTTCCAATATGATAAATGCCACATGACTCTCACATCTTTAAATGAAATCATTACCTGTCAGTAAATGGATTTCATATACAGTAAGTTGTCATCATTGTCCCTGTACTTCTGTTTTCATTAAACAAGTTCTTTAGTGGACAGAAAAGGATGAGAGATTTCATGATCAGACAATTCAAAAGAGCAAAGGATGATGAAACCATCATGTTGAAGATCGATGCTCTAAAGTTAATCACACCAAATGAAGGAGTGTGTGATGGTTACAGTTTTGAAATCAGTCCAAAGAATGATTGGGTAATCATTTCAAGAGGAAAGCACAATGGCAGATAATACAAGAGAAACACGAATCTGATAGAATCAGTAAATCAGAATCATTTGAAGCTTAATCCACAAGCCAAAAATAGAAGGTCACTTGATAAATGATGAGACATTGGATTCAGGCTCTTTATGTATTAAATAATGTTTTTCTTCTTATTGCCATGTTGCAGTGAGAGGACAGTGTATGTTCCATTTCATTTCTTTGAACATGTCTGCAAGCTCCCCCTTTTCCAACTTGTTTTTGCTCATATTTTGCATTCAAACTATGATGTGTGGCAGGACTAATATTACAGGATATCATTTGTTACAGAACACCTGATGATTTATGCCATGAATGAAGGAAAACAAATAATGTTTAGTCAGATTTTATAAACATCAATTTTGAGACTAAGCCAATCACAGGCAATTCAATTAATAGTCTGCTAACAATGTATTTGTGATACCTGCTTATTCCATTAATTGTTTTAGCAGATGTAAATTGATGATGAATAAAGCAACTTTAATCTTTAACAACATTGATTTCTTGATAAAATTACAACTATAATAATACTGATGATAGTATTACAAATGTAATATAAAATAATTTTCATCTAAAATATCTATACAAACAGAAAGAGAAAAAAAAAAACGTAAAATAATGTTTTAGAATTCTAGAGCATACTATTTTTGCATTACTCAGAATCAGTGCCATTGAGAAGCAATAAAAAAAATTATAAATATTTAAGTGAGGTTTGGGCAAATATTAGTTATGCTATTCAAAAAGAGAACAATTAATTTACAATAGACTAACAATAACCAAATCAATTAAGTCAGTTGTAAAAATAGAGCAGGGAAATCATTTGATAAAGAGGCTGAATGCATGTCAACTTATTAGATAAAATCAGCTTGTATTGAAAAGACAAAAAGATTTATTTCCTAAATAAGTATGATAAAGCAAAACAATTGTCAATTATTAGGAACAAAATAGAAGAGATTGTATGGGGTAAAATCAACCCCTATCATTTTTTGATAACAGTTGACTGTGAAAAATTACATGGTATTAATAGAAGCCCCATTAGAAATTGGAGTGATAAAAAAACTATAATACCTTAAATGTACAATACTTTCACAATTTATACCATTCTCATATAGAATAAACCTTTCATCAAGTTATTTTAGAAAAAAGAAAATTATTGATATTGATATAGCCTAATTTTTCAGATTAATTCTTACTAAATTATTTTAATTGTCAATATAAGATTAAATACTTGTAAAAGGATAGAGAAAGTGAGAAAAAAAAAGAATATAAAATTACAAAACAATTTTTCTGCTGATATTTCTCTGGATATGTAAGTTAATGAACAACTGTACAGATGTAGCAATTAAATGAAACCAACACTGAATGAATAGATTAAAGACAAGTTCGGAATCAAAATTTTAAACACAAATATATACAATTTAATACAGGCATTATAAATGTATTATATATACAATAGTCAGCACCCCCTTAGTTTTGCTTTCCATGATGTCAGTTACCCTGCAGTGAACTTCAGAAATCAATATTTTATGAGTTTTACTTAATAATCCTCTCAAGAGTAATGATGCTGCAAATTTGAATAAGTCAAAGAAAAGTCATAAAGATCTTCCTTGACTCAATAGGGAAAGAAAAAAATTGTATGCTGAGGTTGTTAATATCTATAGTAGAAATAAATCTTTTATCACATAACTTTTATTGTAGCATATTGGTATAACAATTCAATTATTAGTTATTGTTGCCCATTCTCTTATTGTGACTAAATTATAAATTAAATATTATCACAGATAACTGTGTATCATAAAAATATAGGTTTTGTATGATCCATAGTTTAGGGCATCTAAAGTTTTGGGAACATATTACCTAAGTATAAGAGGTGACTACTGTATTTCTGTACATACAAATGCTTTACATATATAGATATATATTTTATGTATTTACCAGTTTCATATACAGCCATAAATCTGTTAAATACATTCTGTGTTCATGTCCATATAGATCAATATATCTGTTGATTGAAATGAAGTGCCAGTCAGTTAGAATGGTAGTAACTCTGTCAAAGTTGAGAGACTGGCCCAGCGAAAATAAACAAAACACCATAATTTCTAAGTAAAGCAAAATGTAAAGCCCAAGTTGTCAACCTCTGGCCACAAACAGTAATTATCATACCAAATATTATTTCATTATAGATAACCTGGGCATGCCTAGTGCACACATAATACATCAGAGATATGAGTAAGTGACAAGAAGGTACTTATAAAAATTGGTTCATCTTTTGTAAATAAATCTGAACAAAGAATCTTTGGGTTATTTCCGCTAGTTTTCTATTGTGGAATAATTTTCCACCAGTACATTTTTTATGAAATATACCACTTTGTAGTTCATTAAGATGATTACATTTGCTTTTGCTCCAACTCTGTTGTCATGTTTTTTTAAACAATTCACAAGGTATTGCTACTATCTGAATAAGCGGCTTAATCTTTTGCAACATAAAACAGGGCAAATTTTTCAAAGTTTGCAAATCGGATGAGATACCATCTTATTAAAATATGGCAGAACTATATAAACAAAATGATCATAGCAATACCTAGCAGCATTGGTCCTGATGCTTGGAAGGTTGGCTGACCAAAACAACAATAGTTCAAAGCAGTTTATGGACCAAATGATATACAGAAGAAAACACTTTTCTAAAGGCAAACATTCTTTAGACACAACTGCCAAGTCAACCTTATATACCCACTATTTGCAAAGAGTCATTTGATCAATGACAGAACTCAGATATTTATAAAGGAAAGGGGTTTCAATTGTAAGACAAAAATCTGTATATCTGCACAATTTATCTTTAGATTCAACATGCTTTAATTGACTCGGCCAAAAATAACATTTGCTATTCAAGCAAGGCTGAATATTGCCTTTAAGTGAAATCTTTCTAGTCTTAGATTTTCAGAATTTCATATTTCCTCAGTTTCATATCAACAATTTATTTTCCAAAAAAAGTTGCACTAGCTTTCAACATTGTTAGATCAGTAACAGAAGATATTTCATTTCAGAAATGTAGTTGAAGGCTAAAATAATATTTAGATATTGAACTCATTATTCAAAAATATAAGATTATGAAATAACATTTTCTAAACTTTTCTTGTGCCTAGAGATGATAAATTCTTCATATAGTAATTGTTTACAACAATTTGAATTAAATTAAGTCATTGTAAAGATTTTTGCTGATGACTTAACTCTAGATCAGACAACTGTTGTAACCATGAAGCCAATCCTACAAATGAAAAATTATTTTTCATGTAATATACAAGAGCCACTTTGAATGCAATGCCTTTTATTTTATTATGTTGGCTTATAACATCAAAGGTGGATGCTCATTGTATGGCAGCAGTAGTTGAACCTTCCTGCCAATAACCCAAAATGTTCCTTTTTTTTTCTCTCCAGATATCTGAGCTAGAGCCTGATAAAATAATGTCAGACATAAACATGCATACAAAGTAAAAGTGTTTCAATGAATTCCTCCATGCTGAAAAATTGATCTTCTATCACATATATTGATGCTTGCTGAATGTTTAGGGAGACCAAACAGTGGATAATGGATTTAAGCAATGGTGTGCTACAAAGCTGTCAAATTACAAAATGCAGTCTTTTGTTCATTGCTAGTTAAAATGTAGAGCCAATAGCGATGAAAAAGTGAAAAGATAGTTTTGTAGATGAATACATGCTCTATCCAACAGTATTAGTGTACTCCCTATATATGTTGTAACTGATTGTAAACAATTTTCAGGTAACATTTTTGTATATAAAATGAAGTCTTAAAGTAGCAAATGCCAAAAACAGAGGAGAAATATATGTGAATGGTATAAAGAGGCTCAATTATAGACACTTTAAGAGCAAAAGAGGTAATGGAAAAGAGTAGGCAAGCTAGAGAAAAAATATGCATATGATGTAAGCAATTTGATAATTGTGTGTCACTCATATCATAACTGGCATCACATAGCACACGACAAGAAAGTATTACTTGACAAAAGACAATTTTCTGTGAAAGAATACACGTAGAATTGAAGAGGCCAAGAAATCAATGTTTCACAGCATGCCTAAATGATTCATAGAAGGCGGTCACATTTGTCATTGCTGTAAAGTCCTAGCATAGAAAAAGCCAGTTCTTTAGGGTTATTCTGTTTATTTTTTTTCCCCCCTTGATTGTTATCCACAGGACTGAACTGGGTATATTAGCGGTAAGAAATGATTTTCTGAAGGTAGGGTTGGGAGTAATTTTTTTTCTTGCTTTTCTTTCACATGTAACCTTAAGATATATTAGTCAACACAAGGGTATTCTATATTGAGACAGTAATACTTTAAGAGAGTTTTTTCCTTAATCAAAAGAATTGAGTTGAATTGAGAATTATCATTTGTCAACATTTTCAAAACTACAACTATATGAATCAAATGACTATGTCTAAATGACTCTACAATTTTAGAATCTTATTTAATTATATTCAGCGGTGGCTTTATCTTGTATCCAAGAATTTAATTTCTTCTTTGCTGATTGCTTCCTTTATGATGATGGTGTTGATGACTACATTCACCACCAATGTGCTGGTTCAATTTTGCCAAAACCTGCTCTTGTTGTCCATTCCCTATTGCCATTTGGCTTTGCAAGGGTTGGTTGAAGGTGAAAGAAAATCAGAGTAGAAGAAAGTGCTGATGGCCTGAACTTGTTTAAGATGGACCTCAACTTGTGACCGACACACTTGATTTCATGATCTTCCTCTGCAGCATATATGCAATGAAACATGCAGAATCCAGTTATGAAACTGCAACAGACTGCCACTAACTGTTATAATTTCAATTGTCGCCCTTGGTAGCATGTCCATCACGTGTAGCCCTCTTCATGAACTAGTTCAACTGTTGAGATCTGTTGTAATCATTATCTGTTTGTTCCACCACTGGGGTCTTTGGGGTTGGTTGCACTTTGTTTGGGTCCTCATTGTCAATCTTGCTGCCAAGGGTGTCCTTACCAACAGTTTAGAAATCTCAACAGCATAATTCTCAGAGACATTGGACCATGCAAGCCCCTCCACCATGACAAATAGCAATTATCAGAGGTACACTCATAGATGCACATATATATTTTACACTGGATGTCAGAGTAACAGTTCATTATCAAATCTTACTTTAATGACAATAATAGAAACAAAACAATAAAAAAAGAATTAAAAGTATAAAATCATCAAAATTAAATATATGAGAAAATTTTTTATTATTCTCATTATTAAAAATATTTGAAAGATAAACAACAAAGGATGAAATTGATTATTTTCAACCAATAGTAAGCAGAAGTAAACAAAATGAAATAACATTATGTCTTGAAATGCCTTTCCTACAAATTTGAAAATATGACCTTGTCTATAAAAATGTTACATGACACATTTTATAATCAATAAATAAGAAAGGGATAACAGAATAAAATTACTGGCAAATTTTGTTAAATGTTTGAATGATAAATGATAAGGAAAGAAATCTATGATTCTGAACCAATAGTCAAAGATAAACAAAACAAACATTATGACTTGAAATGCTTTTCTGACAATTTTGAAAATTAGGTCCTCTTTCATAAATAAGAGAAATGTTATGCTTCAATATTATAAATAGACTCAAATTATTCATACCAATGTATAATTAATTTAACAAAAATATTCTTAATGATAGACATTCTTAATAAAGTAATTATCTAAAACACTTTTTAAAAATAAAAAAAAATCAATGTATACCTCAACTTAACTTAAAAACAAAGAAAACAAATGTTTTTTTTAATAATTAAAGATTATAAATGCATAATAATATAATAAAAGTTATAATAAACAAAGAAAAATATAAGAATAAATGAATAATTAAAATAATCAAGACTTCCCTTTTAAAATATGACATCACTTTCTTTGAGCAATGAAAAAACATGTCTTCACTCCAACATCCAACACACATCCTTTCTATTACCATCAAATAATAAATAAATAAATAAAACTGGTTTCTGTATGCTGTATTCAATTTGGAGTATTGTATTTGGTAGCAAATAAAATATGTGGATATATTAAAGGTCTTCATTTTGAATGGGAAGATCTAGAAAAAAAATTCATTATACTGTAGTCAAGGCAAAATATTTGCTTACTGAAGGCTCTTATGTTCACTTATAGGATACTGAGTGATTCTAGTGAGTAGTTATTTTGTGACAAAGTGCATTATAATATTATCAATTATAGTAACAATGAAATACATAAGAAATTCACAGTCACATAGAAACATGTAAACACACCTTAAGTGGAATTAGTTATACAAGAAGCTATATTTTTGTATTTCAGTACTTGAGGAAAAACTATTTGACATAAATTTATAATGATTATATATTCTTGAAACATTAAAATTAATCCCTGGCAACATACTAACACAAAGACCTTTTAAATTAATTAGTAGTCAATTTAAAACTACTTGAGAAAATCAAGCCATATTAATATTGTATTAATGGTAAATGATAAATAATTTTCAGAAGCTATTTTAAATAAATGAAAAAATGTTTTAAAACAAATGCTAAAAAATTAGTTGAAAGGCAAAGAAATAATGAATTTCCAAAGACTTACATGGAAACCTGTAAGAATAAACTGATATTATCAATTGTAGTATTACATATATATTGGAGAATTAGATCTCTTTTTAATTCTTTTCTTAAAATTATTATTACATATATTAAGAAAAGTGAATATGATTTGATTACATGTCTGTATTGAGAATATTAAATTCTTTTGAGCAATAACCTTATTTGAACAAGAAAATGTTATTAGTAAGGCTAAAACTTTATTTTATAATGAGCTACAATTAAAGTAATTCTGTTCTTACAATTTTTCTAACTTGTGAAATTCATTAGGCAATTAGTTTGGTCAGTAAATATTAGTAGAAGCAGCAATCAATCCAAATAAAAAGGTCTTATCAATATTATCATTGTCAGTTGAACAAAGATGAAACTTTAGAGAGATATATGAAAACAGCAGGGAAGAATTATGAATGGAACTGAAGGCAATGAAATAGAGAAATATTCAAACTTTACAATGACTATTTCACAGATAAAATGCCAGAATAGTGCTAAGAGAAATTGTGTAGAAGTGATCTCTCTTAACCTTTTCTGTAGACATGAAATACATCAAATTGTTGAACACAATGTCATACAGAAGTAATATTTCGCCTTTGATAAAGTATAAAGGAAGTCTATATCAATTTTATATCAGATGAAACAGAAGAAATCTTTAATAATTTTCCTAGAGTTGTGTGCCAAAAGGTAGACTTGTAAAGACCAATTTCTCATTACTTATTACTTAGCCATTGACAGAAGTGCAAAGTTGTGTTGTTGTAATTGATCTTAAATACAAATCATTCATTGTTCCTGTCAACATCTGTACTGCAGCTTGCCACAGCGGATGGACAAAGAAAGAGAGACCGACCCAACATCAAAATTTTCTCTTCTTTCTAAATCTTGAATTAAATATGTTCCTTCAAGTGCATCAAAAAATTTTAACTTAATACCATTAGGAGTTATTTTAAGAAAATTCAATGTATAAATATATTTTAAGCAAATTACTATAAAGCAGGATTTATTTTCAAAAAAAGTTCTGAAAAACCAGCTAGTGCCAACTTTAATGAAAGTATCATGACAGACAATATAAGTAACAAGCTATTTATATCACATTTGTAAATATTCCATTTTTTAATTTATCAAGTTTCAGTTCAAATATTTGAACTGTCTTGCATTGTCTCCAGCACATTTAATAAAGTAGCTTTTAAATCTATCATGTGTCTAATCTTTTTAATTATCAGTTTTTTTTCTTTAAATTTTCATAACTAACATTTTCAAGCAAAATGAAACTAAACTCAACACTCTTCAGAGGATGAATTAGTTAAGAATAATAATTCAAGTGGCAAGTTAGAGAGCAAAACTACCAAATGAATCTAATTAAGACTCATTTCTCAAATTAAAAATCTATCAAAATTTAATAGAATAGTCAAAAATACAAGAAAAACATCAACAAATTTACATTTTTAAACTACAGAAGAACTGAAGTAGTATGAACCAGTGTTTGCCTTTTCCTAGTTTGAGTTCAATCAGATTGAATAGTAAAGAAACATAAATTGAATTTATCTGTAATGTACATAAAATGTATTGAGTTAAATGAGTTCCTGATTATAATAGTTAAATATAAAATAAAGAAATGAGATGAAACACTACAGAAAATTATTTTGTCATAGATGACTCTTTATTAGTTGTTAAATATTTATTTACACAGAAAAGCATAACAGGATAGAGGCTAGTTTTTCTTTTATGAATTAAAGTGGCTTAGCAAAAGGATATCAGTAAGGTGTTGTCTAAAATCCACAAATGCTAAATGAAGTCAGAGATACAGTAATTCAGAATTTGTTCAGCTAAAAGAAACAATATATATAACTATATACGTATTGGAAGATGGCTGTCATGTAAAGATTTATCCAAGTTGTAAAGCAGTAATTTTAAGATTAAAAACTGATACAAATGTACTAATGAAATCTTTATTCAATAAGCTACATTCCATACAGCAAAGGTTAAAGTTGCAAAAAGCACAATGCAATAAGTCACAGCACACATTTTTTTTTTTTAAATTGATGTAATGGTTAATTAGCAAGAGGAAAAATGGAGGAATTAAAGAGATGCAAATGCACAACAAAATGAAACAGGAGTTTGATTTTTACTCTTTCAAGTATAAAGTTACTCAGATCACCTCAAAATGAACAATATAAAGCCACCATTCTCTCTCAATCTTATTTTGTTACTGATACCAATTATATGATTAACTATTTTTTATTTAACATTTTGTGCATGTCTGGCAGCTCTGAACTTGAAAGAAAGAAAAATAAAGCTGAAGAATGGAAAAACATTTTGTTTTTTTCAAGAAGTAGTAAAGTAAAAATGGTGCACCCAGATTAGTATTATAAGATGAATCTTATCAACCACAGAGTAATGAAGAAAGAAATGATTCAAGAAATAAAGAAGGGAAACTAACCTGAAGGATATATCCACGAGCATAGTCTTCATAGGACCATCCAAATCCGTGCAGCACCTGGAGCACTTCTTCATGCTGCAGGACACTAAAGAGTCGATCCAATAGGATCTTGAGGCGGATAGGTGTTGCCTGTGCACCATACAGCATTAAGCTGGCAATGTCAAACACAATGTTTGGCTGAACTATTTCTACCTGCATACCCATATTGAATATGTGTTGATATCCAAGTTTGTCCAGTGCTGTAGCAAAAAAAAAAAGAAAAAATTTTAAAGTCAGAGTGAAAAGCAAATTGGATAAATATTTCAAGATGTCATCAAAAGTTAAGCATTTTCTATTTTTAAGCAAGACTACTTGATGAAAAAATAAAAAGATTAAGTACCAAGGAGCAGAACAATTTTAGTTTTGTATATACTGGTACAGAACACACATATCCCAAAATACACATGATGCAAAGGTAAATTCAAATATAATAGTCTCACCAATAACATCAGAATTAAATTTGAAGAAAACCTATATTATAGAAACCAAATCCAAAAATAACTTGTATATCAAGTAGAAATTATGCATGTTACATGTAAAAAAATGAAAAAGATAATGAGTTACAGCCTAGTCAAGAGTAGAATTTGTATTGCCTCAAGTCCAACAATAGACATACTAAATTGAAGATTGCTGATGAAAAAGATGTTCAACTCTAAAATCATGAACAAGAGAAAAGCAATCAAACAAATGAAATATAGCAAAAAATTGGCAGAAAAATACAGAATAATTTGTAAAATAAATTGTTTATTAGTTTTATTCCAATACTAATTTTTAAGATAATATTTAGGTTGTTTTAAAATGAAAGGAATTATGCTTTCAAAAAAATAGTCAGTTATCTATTTCTAGCTTTAATGTATTGTTAGATGTAAGTATGAATGACCTTGCAATCATTATATAGCTTTTTAGGAGGTAAGTGATATTATTATTATTAGAAGGACAAGGAGATTTATTATACAATTTTTTTAATAATATAGAATGAGCATTTGCTATTCCAAGTCCTTATCAGCAATACATACAAAATATCAAATAAAATAAAAAAAATTGTATGAAAAAATGTTTTGAAGAATTTATGTCATTAATTATTATGAAAAGAACAGAAAATTGATATTTTAAAAAAAATAAAAACAAGGAAAAAGTTTCAATATAATACAATCATTTAAAATTTTAACAATTTCTACCTTTCATCTTGAGGAAATTGATTGAGGAGCTATAAATTTTCTTCAGTTGTGAAAAGATTAAAACTGACAAAAAAATCCTTTTTCCAATGTCATAACATTAAAATATATTCAAATATTATCAATTAAAACAGCAAACAACAAAACCAATTGTCTCTTTTCTCTAAAAATGCTTTATCATCAAGTATTTGATATAACTAATTCTTAAGAGACAAATCTTAATTTCTCATATTTCCAGTTTAGTTTCAAAATTTAATCAGTAATCCAAATATAATCACTTTATAAATTTATAAGAAATTTGAAGATGATCAAATCATTTTATGTCTGATGCTCCTTTATAATAAAAAAGCTTTCAGGTTGAAGAAAGCTGAGTAAATAAGCAAAAAGAAACCAGTAAATCCAATTTCAACAAGTAAAAGAAACTCTCAGTACGATAAAGAGAAAAGTAAAATAATTAAACTAAAACAATGACTTGTTTGTTTCAGAAGAGTTAGTATAGTAGATAAAATTTTTGTCAGCAGTAGTTTTTGTGGTAGCTTGATATGTTGGAAGTTGAGTTAAACTGAAAATAGATGACAATAGTAGCAATACATTAAGAACTTCAGAGCAACTGTTTTTAACTATCACCTATTAAGGAAAAACATTATTTGCAAAAGGAACACAGTCTAGCATATGAAAGAGAATTAAAAAAAAGTTTCAGATACATATAGTTATTCAGTGTACCACAATTAAAATAAAAGTCAAGGAAGCAGCTTTTGGAAAATAGAAAAACCTATTCAAGTTATAATTCTGTAATATATAATAAATGATAACAAAAAGAATATTAGGAGAGAGAAAATGCAACTTTTTTGGTCAGAAGAGCAATGTCCAAAATTTGATTTGACTTCATAAATTTAATAAAAAAAAAAAACAGATCTGGAGTGAAAAAAAGACGGCTGCAACTCTTCAGAAATTTTAACTGAGTTTTAGATTCGTTACTGACGAACGTCCTTTTATTCCTTCATATGTTCATAATGTTTGAAGAACCTAAAAATTAGTTTTTATTCCTTTTACATTTTTTAAATCTCAACGAAACTTCCCTATTTGTTTGACCAAATGCCAATACATGTAGCGAGTTTTGCATCCACACTAAACAACAAATACATCTCAACAGAAAAATAAGTGATGGACAATTTTGCTGAAAACAGTAATTTATTGCTTTTTCTTTCTAAATATATACCAGTGTTGAAATATTAGGACCTTTCAGTTGACAGACAATACAACTGATTGGACTTAATTAATGCATCTTAATTAGCTCATATTCATTGAAAAATCAACTTCATGGAGTATTGTGTACTTTGTTTAACTTGCTTGTTTTCATCTCTATTCTCTTCATATATAATTTTTTTACTCCTCCCCAAATGAAATTATTGCTAAAAGACCAATCAGACAAGCTTTTTTTACACGATGACACAATGGGAACACAACTCTTTTTGTAAAATGATTTTAATACAATATTTATTAATATGAAAACATAACATAAATAAAACAGATAGCAGGACATTTTATGCAATGAAGTCATCTAAACTTTCTCTCTAATTTTCACCACCTATTTGTTAATATTCAAAATGTAGGTGATTACAAAAATTAAAAAAAAAAAAAAACAATAGAAAAGCAAAATTCATTCTAAAAACAATTGGACAAATTGACAACAAACAGTATCAATAATTGATAGGGGTTAGAGTTCATGCAGATGGGGGTAAAATATTTGCCAACTAACACAAATATAAATAAACATTGATTATTCCATTAAATGCGTTTATATGCACATACCTAAGGATATGATACAATTAAATCCCAGGATCTAAAATAACAACATGAATATCTACATAGTGAGGTTTAATATTACCCAGGTGAATTATTTTTCACTGATTCAATACTTTAAGTTATGCAACACAACAACCCAATTATTCTTTCATCATATTGCCCCTCTGGAAACTTTGCAGTGCATTATTTGGGACTGCCTCATTTCAAGTTATTGATTTTATCTTTTCACATCAATATTCTTGAAACTATTCTGACAGAATTAAATGAATACTAACTTCCTTCCTCCTACTCTCTTTTTATAATGTGAATGACTGACTAAAAAGCTTCATTCAATCTTTATGTATGCATAACATATTGAAACATTCTTAACTTATGATTAGTCTACTTCTTTCCAGGTTGTAAATTATTCTTCTTTTCTTAACCAATCACTAGCTCATATAAAGTGATGATTCCATTTTTGGAATGATGTCAGTAATTATTATAATCATATTTATGTCATTTTCTGCATCTCCTTGCATACAACAGTTCTTTTCCAACCTTAGAAAAATGCTATGCAGATATAACTTAAAACTGACTGAATACTAATTAGATTATTTTTTCCTTGGCTCAGTCATGTTTAAAAGAAATATATATCATAGTTGTCTTGAATAAAGAAAGTGAAAATAATACTAAAATACAAATTATCACTTCAATTTGCAATGTTTTCTTTATGCCTGAACCATACATAATTATTAACTTTAAAAGAATGCCCTACCTTTGAAATTTCAATAGACAAATTCATTACTGACACAGTATATTGGACATTGGCAAAAAACTAGTATTAATAATATTTCAGGTTTGCATGGGGTAGTGAAACGCATACTAAGGGATGTAAATCAAAATTACATTTGAACCAAAAGACAAGAAGTATGTTTAAACTTAACAGAGAAATAGAAACAAAAGGTAATTCCTAATTGAAACTGTGTATAGATAAGCAGTTAAGATAAATGTTAACTGAATAAATTTTTTTTCTATTCATTGCAATTAATTGATTTTGATATATCAAAATGTGAAAACTGTAGTATCAAGAAACTAGTACACATTTATTGCTGGAAGAAGTTGTATATACCATTATAAAGTAAGAAAGAAATTGTTAAATACTTTTATCTGAAGACTTAAAATAGCACAATTGTAATACTAGTTACAATTTTGTTTTTTAAATTTTTTATTATTTATTTTTTTTACAACAAATGTACAGTAAGTAAGTTTACTCCAAAAATTATAGATTTAATTAAATATGGTCAATCACAGCATCCTCTGTAAACATTAACAATAGTCACAAATCAAATACAGATAGATATCTAATCACATGGAAACAGTGACAGTCACAGGAATCATGAAAACCAAATGTTAAAAGTGTAAGAAAATGGTTTCTGCAAAAATATCAAAAATAAATAAAGGTTCAGGAATGTACAATATTCAATGAAGTCAGGTTGTTGAAGATTCCAGAAATACTAGATGTTATATCCAGAAAGAAAATGATATGTAAACAATTGGCTATTACTTATATGTATTTTAGACAGTGATATGTCTTGTACAGAAATGAGGTTCTATTGAAAGTAAGATAATAAAAATATTTGATTGAACAAAAGAAATTAATCCTCCGGAAAAAATATAGAAAATCTAAACTTATTAAAAATGAGATAATGTTTTGTTGTTATAGATGCTTCAACTAAAATGCCATCTTCAGTTCTATAAAGATAAAATTAGATAAAATTAACTTCTTTTACAAAGAGTCTAACATTTAATTAACATGTTCAAAATAATGATTTATACAAAACAATAGGAAGAACTTATCTATGCATAGATGTAAGCATACATTTTTGGGCTTAAGTATAAAAAGTTGAAATAATGCTCTGTAGTATTTTCAGTTGGCTAGCTGAAAAAGTTCAAATTCAGTAGACAACATACACAGCTAAAAAGCCAAAATAAATAAAGATAATAAGTGGAATCAAGAATGGAAGATAGATGGCTCTCTCAAATATTTACTGAAGTAAGTTGAATTCATCTGCAGGGTACTGGGCTGGCCTAACAAACTGTACACAGGCCATTTATACTATTCTTATTTATTTATTCTTTGCACACTACATAACAAATGTACATTAAAAGATAGAAAAAATCAAAAATCCAAAAAATGCATAAAACAGTTAAAGCAAAAAAATAAAATAAAATAAATAAAAGAAGGAAATAGTTGAGACTGTTATAGAATGAAAATTGGAGTCTATCTTACATGAGGGCAGTCAGAGAGGCACTGAGCAAAATTAGGGAAGGTACCAGCTATGGATATACCTGTCACTATTTCTGATGGAGTAATCAAAATAAGAGCATATTTTTTTATCTTTGCCACTCCCTGGGGAACAATACAAAACAAATAGAGAACAAAATCTTTAGCTAACACCAGCAATGAACCACTTCTTGGGGACATGTAAATAATGAGGATGCACTACAGACATTAGTAAGAAAGGCTAGCTTTGTAGAATCAGAACCATCATGACCACCACCATCATCAGGTGGGGGCAGATGATGGGTCTTCACTGCTGCTGCTGTTTGGAGCCTCACAGACAAACACTGTAGTTTTAATGCTGTGGTTGGCAAATAAGTCATTAACTCTAGAGAATTGCCACCAAATCTGCTTGAAGCAGTCTTGGGCCCATCAAATGATAATGTTAGTAAAGAGGGAGTAAGGTTTGATAAAGGTGGTGGGTAGCATAGAAGAAAAAGTGGAAGGGTGTTGGAAGAAGCTCCAGCATCCAATTATTAGCCAGTTTGTGAAGAACCCTTTCATAGCTGCCATTTCTTCAGAATGAGAACAGTCTTGTGGCGACAGGATTAGAGCAGCATGATTAAACATAAAAGAAAAATGTTTGCTAGCTTACACTTGTTTCCCAGCAGATGTTGAGGTGACTGGACAAGTAAAGAGAGTTTAGGACTGCAACTTTACAAGTATGAAAATTCACATTTTTAATGTACAAATGTTAGTGCTTTTTAACAGTAAACTATATGAAAAATATATACATAAATATCTTAAATGATTTGACACTAAATGATTGAATCATCATTAAATTTAAGTGTGAATCAACAACAAAAAGCTGATCAAAGGCCTACTTTGTTTTCATAGTCACAAAATTCTAATATTCAACTAATATGAAAGAGTGGTGAAAAGTATATGGGTTGAAAAAAATATAATTTTTTAAAAGTTTGATCAGACTTTGTCAAGTCAACCAGGCTGAGAACTGTTGACCATCCCTTGTAATTATATGTAAGAAATTTTGGAATGATTTTCAATTATTGGAACCCAAAAACTGATTTAATTGTTGATAAAAGATTTTTTCAAATTCTGGAATTAGCATGTGTAAATTCTAAAAGAAAAGCTAAACCACAAACATTCATATACTTATTTTCTGTATACACAAAAAAGAATCACTGGTTAAAAGCAAAACCTAGCAGTACTTTTTTAAAAGATTAAAATGAGTTCATAAAGTGTTAAAGAGAATATACTGAAAGATATTTGTTGACGAATTTTATCCCATTTGAAATCAATTCCAGGGATCAATGAGATTATAGCAATCTTTAGTTGTTTTTCTTTAAATTGTTATATCAACTCTATTTAGTAACAAACAAACCATTAGAATAAGTGTGCAAAGTGTTCCATTCCAAAGTAATTTATTAGCAGAATAATCTCTTGGTCAATAATAAATAGAAGAAAGATTTTCTGGGCTACATGGAAAGTATTTATTCAGGTATAAAACTTATGTGAAATGTAAAAATAGTTTACAATTGTGACAGAGGTAATTATGGAAAACAATTATTGGAAACCAAATTATGAAAACATCAATAGGATTCTCAGAAGTACTGCCAGGAAGAGGGAGATAAATAAAGGATATTAATGAAATTATTTTACAAGTGAATCACAACTTGTACCTTATTTTCTTCTTATATTTTCTTAAAAAGTGCACATTTATTCCACATTAAGGTAATCAATGGCTTTTGTCTAATTTATATATTTCTCTTCATTATTCAAATTAAACATACAAATTATTTTGTAAAATCATATATAAAAAGAGAAATTAAAAAAGAATAACTGATTCATGAATTGATTTAATAGTTATAAATGTAAAATACAGAAATGATTAAACATGAATAGTAAAATATTGACAGTTAAAAACTTTGTTTTTAAGAGCATCATTTAATACAATACAGAGTTATAAAAATTCATGAATACATAATACATTGTAAATAAATTATAATGAGGTATACTGTGTGTTGTCTCTTACATATAATTATGATGAGCTATAATGTCTATGGTCTACTACATATAATGAGCTGTACTGTGTTGTCTCTTACAAACACAGAAATGTGTGTGGTTATTATTCTGATTATGATAATAAATTAGTTATAGTGCTTCTAAAATATGTTGCATATAGAATGCAGTATCTATAAACCAAGTAAATTATCTACTTGTCTTTTCAGGTAATGAGCAAGGGAAAGATAGGAACAAAGAAAATCCAGAAAACAAATTAAAAAAAAAAAAAAATATTTGAATTACTTTTTGGTATGGCTAAATTTTTCGATGTGTTTTCTTCTTCTTCTATGACCAACTCCTGCACAGAAATTAAGAGTTTAATACCACAGGTGATGTCAGTTGTCATTAGAACAAAGAAAAGAGGGACACAAAAAAAGTAACATTTTTGCTCTGACTCAATCATTAATTAAGACATGGCAAAGGATGAAAGGAAAAAAAATGGTAATGTATGCGTCTGTGTATTTACGTGCATATGTAGACACATATGTGTAAAATATAGAATGTAAAAAATAGAAACAACTCGTCATTAGTAATTGTTGGTTATTGTCAAAAAGATAATTTCTATAAGAGATTTAAAAAATTATCTGAGGTCATTCATATGCAAAAAAATCAGTTTGAATATGATACAGACAGTTATAAATGTGTTGTATGCATAAAAACATAAAAGGTGTCCTAATCAAAGTATTCAGAATGGTTCAAGACAAATTCTAGCACATACATCTCTTGTCATTTGTCTATATTAGCAGATAATTTAAAAGAAAGTTTTACAATTATTGCTACTATAACAGTTCATGATGAAGAAGTTTCGTTTTCAAGACAAGTAAAGAAAAACAGAATAAGTGAGTAAATCTGAATTGAACTAGAAAATAGAGGCTTATTCATAGTCCAAGTTTAAGGAAGAAAGGAAAGCACACATCAGCACTTGACCATCAACCAGCAGGTTGTAACCTTTGAAAGACATTGTTAAAGAATTTGTTTTTATGGCTCAAAGGAGTAAGGTTACATGAATAAGAGAAACAAGGCAAAGCAAGCTGATCAGAAAAGCCACAAGATAATTAAATAAAAAATAATGACTGTTTGCACAGAGAAATTAATCAATAGAAAACATCACACACATGCACTTATAAGTAATTTTTTTTAACACAATTTCAAGTTTTGTTAATACAGTGGTATTTTTAATAAGAATATACTAAAAAATCATAGATCAAAATATCAGAAATTGGGATTTTCTAATGAAAATGAATTCTTTAATTGCATACTGCTCAAAAATATATGTAGTTATATACCCTGAAAATGTGTACATAAAAATCAATATAGTTACAATTATATATATATATATGTGTGTGTGTATGTGTATGTGTCTTTGTTGTGGTAGAATTGTTCTAGACAATATGTATTACTAGAGTTCCCCTGAATATATGTGTTCAGGATAGATCCATTAATGAGGGAGATGGATCATACCACATATATATTTTAAAAATAAGTTTAAAGCCTTAGATTTGGATAAGTAAAAAAAAAAAATCAAAGTGAGAAAAATGATTTTAAATATTATATTTAGTGCTAATCATTCAGTTAATAAAAGTATTGAGTTGAAAATAAATGGCAAAACTTTTAAAACAACAAACAAGTAAAAAAAAAAAAAAAAAAAAAAGAAATTCAAAGAATGTTGTTACTCTTGACAAGAGACAATAAGCTGAATAAAATGTCCATGAGCTTTTTAACTTATCAAAAAACTTTTAAAAGAATACTATGAATCAAAGAAATGAGAAAAAGCATAAAAATAAAGAAATTTAACTTAAAATATAATTAGAAAACAAAAGTGAATAAGAGTGGATTTGGCAGACAGATAAATAACTTATAGCCAGAAACAAAGGAAGCTTGATTAAGATATTATATTTTTTCTGAAGTTGAATAAAAGAAATACATACACATATACAGCTTTTAATTAGATAAGGAAGTTTAACAAAGAAATGTAACTTAAAAATCATGCTTTTAAATTCAGGTGGAAAATACAGAACAATTGTTTAAAAATACAAAATGTTTCATGAAAAATGTATAAATGTTTTTAAAATTATTTCTTTTGTACAATTTATTGAATATATTAAGAAAATAAAAATCAAGTATAGGAATGATATTCATGCATACAAACAGGTATTTACACAATTCTTAATGAACTGTACATAATTATTGAAGTAAGAAGGAAATAATTTAGATATTTATTTCATAATGATTTAATAAGTGCGCAAAATCAAAAAAATCAAAACTAACACATTTAAAGATAAATATTTTATTGAAAGAAAAAGACAATATAGAATTTCTTTGTAAAGTGATCTGTGTGTGTAATAAATAGATAAAGTCAATATTCAATACTGTCACGTAGATAATCTATATGAAGGGAATATTATGATAAATAATTTAGTTCCTATCATCTTTATCCTGCTTACTTTGTTATAAACAAATGTTAGAACATCAATTCAAGTGCACATATAATTTTAAAATTCACAATTTCTATTGTAGTCAGTTAACATGAGAGAAACTATTAATGTTTATTAATATTTTTTGCTAATGCAACTTAAGAGCATCAAAAGGGTAAAAATTGTTTAACAACATACACTTTTAGTCACTTATAAAGCATATGGTCTAGACATAGTGCTATCATTAGCATATTAAAATATTTTTCAAGTGTATCAACAAGTTTTTAGAAAAGTAAATAAATATAAAAACAGACCAGATTATAGATGTCTGCTTGTAAAGGACAAGTACTCTTTTCTTTTTCAAGAGAAAAGAATTATACAAGCACACATGTATATCTATATACAGACAGAGACAAGAAAATCTTGGTAAACAAAGGCTCAATTAAAGGAAGTTGCTAGTGCCTCCCTCTAAGAAAAGTTTGGAAATGTGTCAGCTTGCAGATCATTAATGGACCAGCTGTCTCTACTGGTGGACATGAAAAGAGAGAAAGGAAAAAGAGGGTCAGCAGTGATGTACTGCTGCTATAACTGGCATCACAATCACAATCATCATCAGTAGATTCTCTCTTCCTGTCCTCCCAACAACAACCTCATCTTGCCTTCCACCACCATCTCTTGCCACTAATGTGGGTGCTCTTCTCCTGACAAACTTTCTCCAGAGGTAAGCATCCTTTGGAGAGGAAGGCAAAGAGATATGGAGTTGATGTCAAGAGAAGAAACCTCATCCTCAGCTATTCACCCACTCCCTCTAACACTCCACCCACTTCGTCACCACCAAAGCATCCCCACAGGAAAGTTGAGTATGTAGAGCAGATCAAAGACATGTGTCCCCAGCCTCAATCCTTAAGGGGCCAGCTTACTTCCTCTTAGACCTGTCCCCTTGGCAAAGCAAAGGAAGTATTCATTGTCTTTGTGCTCAGATCACATTTCCCTCTTCAATGTAGCTGAAAAATGTCACACTACATTCATCACTATCAAGGCAGTCATCTTTGACATTTGGGGAACCCAGCCAGGGGTAGGTACCCCACACCAAAAATGGTAATATTAAAGAAGATCTCCAGAGGAAGTAGAGGTCACCTTGTACAACATTCTTTAATCTGTAGGCCTGGCCATTAAGGGGTGAAACTGACAGACCAGATTGAGCCCAACAAAATACTTTACAATAACAGTTTCCTAAACACTTCACACAAGGGAAAACATAAACAAAACTATCAACTTTAGGAGGAAACTGTTTAGAACCTGATATGTGAATAGATCAAATAAAACCACAACTAATAGTTACAACTGATAACTTTTGGATAAACCTGGTCATAGTGTTTAGTTGTTTGTATAGCTTCAAGAAATTTAATAAATGCTTTCATTGTAGTATAGTACTAGGGGTAGTGAAAAGTTTTCAGCTGGACTCACTTCCCAAAATCTGAGCAAAGAATTTTCTTTTAAATCCTTTATGGGTTGGGTTGAGAATCTTTCAGTAATGCCTCATAATAATGTACTAATCATGAAAATGGTAATAAAAGAACTAAAGTATGTCTAATATAGAAAGTATGAAAATTTATTGCTATTATTAATAACAATATTTTTAAAGATAACAAAACCCACTGAACAACTTATAACTCAGTATATAACATTATTAAAAAAATAATGTAAATAAAAGAAAATTATTTTAAAAAATTGCATGTAATATTTCCTTATCTTACACAATCAGAATTGAAATGCATTTACTGAAAGATAAATTTTAGCTAATGCTTCAGCTACTTTTTACTGCATTTGTAGGCATAACCAGTAACAGAATATTTTTTACACTGTTGCTCACCTTGTACAAGGCCCAAGAGCCAGTGGAGGTAGAGGATTACATAGTACTGGACTGCAAAATATGTAATACTGGTAAATAAATATTTTTAATATATTTTACATACTCTACTAATCTAAAAATATTAAATCAAAACAAAACTCTTTTGATTTAACTGTCTTCTATGTGAAAAGTACAAAATATTTAAATAAGTATAACAAAGAAATTTTCAATTAAAATTTCTCATCAATTCAATTTTTTTTCAAGTTACTCCTTTCATTTACCCTTTATATATATATATATAAGAAGAAAATTTTTATTCAGGAAAATATAAGGTTAATTAGTCTTAAATACTTAGTCTACTCTAACAGTAGTTTATAATTTTTAAAGATTATAAAATAAAGGACACATGTAAAACAGTAATCACTTCTGACTTTACTAAAGATAGTTCTTAATTAGTAAAATAAATAAGGTCATATAAAGCTACACTTAAATTCAAAAAAAAGAGTAAAGAAAAAAAGGAACACTCAGCTATAAATATATTTTCAGGTCAGGTCTACGAAAATTTGTACTTTTCACAAGTGATTGTGTTGTATTTTTTGTTAAAGAAAGAAACAAGATTAAAATATAATCTTTCCATTGAAATTAAAAAATAAATTTCAACTGAAGTTATATCTGGCTTTCATTATACATTGTTCACAAGAGGAAGTTCTCCCAACCCAAACCTCATCCTGGCTTCATCAGATTATGCACACACACACACACACAATAATGACTTTTATAGTTTGGCTGACCTATACTATGACCCTGGTGCCAGCAGTATCCCAACTTTGGATCCACTAACTTCATGGAAGCTGTAATTAGTATGAGGTAGAAGCAAAAAATACAAGGAGGTGAGGATATAAAAGGATATAATTCAAAAGAAGGTTCACTTAACAGTAGCAGAAAAGTGTTCAAACAACTCATCCTTACAGTCTATTGTTTATTGTAGAAGAAAGATCTAACAGTAGGTGCTGTATGCAAACTGACATGTTTGTTGAATAAGTAGTTAAAAGAGTTGCAACAAGGCCACAACTATGCAGTAAAAATCAGGCCTGTCCTCTAATGTGTCCCTATCTGCCGACATCTTTTGGTTTGGCTACATACCCAGCCATTGTGGCCCTGTCAGAATGTAATATCCCCTCACACACTCCAAGACCAGTTTGTCGCCTGAGTTTGGTCAGATAATGCTAAGCTTCAAATAGCCTTCTCTTTACAGATACAAAGACAGTATAGTTTTTAATGTCTATGATAAGAAAGTCATTTCTCTCAGTAGGGCACTATCACAATGAAGTGTAGGTTTTTCCTATCTGTGAATGATGTGGTACTTTAGGATGTGCACAGCAGCAGAATTTCAGGATAGTGAGGGGTGACCTTCCCTAACTGCTGCTTCTGCCACCACCATCATCACCACCTTTGCCATAGCCACCAAAAAGCTGTGGCTGGCATCAGCATTGGCTGCTATCATCTTGAAGTCATCATTCTCCTTCACCCCCAGGTTCATCTAGTCTTATAGAGATACCTTATATGGCAAAGGACAGCAGAGTGAAGACCCAAGCTCTAGTTACCAACAGGACAAACTCCTTCCATACACCCACAGATGTTTGGGGACAGCATAGGATGACTGAGTAGAGGGTCAAGTTTTCTCATAAGAACCAGGATAGATAAAGAAATCCAGGAAGTGGGAGAGCTAACTTCCTTAACACTTTTTCTTTTGAAGGCTGTGAATGGTAGGCACATGGCTGAGGTTAGGAAAGAGAGAGAGAAAGAGAGAGAGAGAGCAAGAGAAGAGTTTATTCAAGGTACCAGCAATAGAGTGCTGATGAAAAGGTAAGCTGGAGATTGTGGAAGAGGAAGGCAATATTTTCAGTTAAAATATGAAGAAGTATGGAAGTGTTCAATTTTTTTTTTTCATACTTAAAAGATTATATAGGCAAGCATTATAAAAATGCCAGATTTAATTTTTCTTCATTATTACAATTTTTTCTTTTCTATTTGTGATAAATTAAACAAAAAGCCATAGAAAGTAGTGATTCAGGAAGTGAATAAAAAACACTGAATTCAAATTAACATTGTTTTTCTTTTTGTAAAAATACTTGAAAATATAACCATAGGTCAGTCAATAAATGGTATTACAAGCTCTGAAGATAGGAAAAGTTTTCTAAAATGTATGAAGTAAAACTAACTGAATAAAAGTACTGTACAACTTTTTAATGGTGGTGATGATGGATAGACATGGAACATTTTTGATCATTACAAATGTAGAGATATACAAGAGAGAGAGAGAGTGAACAGTTCTTAATAAAGTAGCAACAAAAGGCAAAAATGAATAAAAAAAGAAACAAAGTGGGAGCAGACAGGAATATGGGTCAAGTGTTGATAATTCTGGTGATCATTGTCAGTAAAATTTACAGATATATTCCTTTTCTTCTCATTTTTTCACTCCCTTATCAATCTTGTTTCTCTTGTTCTAGTTGACGAACGAACAACAATTATTATTACCATTTGGTAGTTGGCAAAGCTAGTAGTGTCCTAGAAGTAACCAATGATATTCATTCACCTATGTAACCAACTGGAGGGAATCAATACATGATGTCACTGTTGGAAGAGCAGCCAGCAGTAAATAAATTTGGCAAAAATGTTCATTGCCTTGGTTATGATGTCTTGTGAAAGAGTTACTTGTCTCTGTTATGTATCTATCTACTCATGTCTCTACTCAAACATCAGTTGATGTATCTATCTAAAAGATTCATGTAGCTATTTAACTATCAATCTATCTGTGCCTCTATCAATTGATCATTCTATAAAGTGATTTATCAATCTACTGACATTACTATATCTACTTATTTGTCAACTGACTCATCTAATATACTTAAATCTACCAATCTATATGTCTACATATCTATTTATCAGACACTCTGAAGAAAAAAAACAGCTTGTTCCTCCCAGTTCAGAGAGCCAGGCTGATTCATAAATCAGTGAAGCAACTTAACAAACAGATGATAAAAAAAAGCATATCTTTGAGTTTTGGGTTGGATGGAAGTAGTTCATGCAAAGGGTAGTTTATGAGTCAATATATTCAGAGATTTGAGCAATGAAAAATGAAGAATTTCTGGCACTGTCCCAACAACCTCTAGCAAAAGACAGATTTCAATGAGAATATTCCGATGCACTGGTCCAGATCACCTGAGCAAGAAAAACAAGTAAAACTGAAATGTTGAAGGTACAAACCCATCAGAATCATTATAAAAGGATTATGTTGATAGAAGTTTATGGAGGATATAATAGCTAGTAAGTGTAAACAAAATGAAGAGGAAATTCAAAATGATTTTTGTTTCCTTACTGAAATATCCATGGAATCATACATAATCTATGTATGATAAAATATTCAACACTTGACAGAACTTACATAAACAGATTTTTTAAAAAATGCATATAATAAGAAAGCTGATAAGAAAATAATAAGATACCTGTAGAAGTGTTTAGTAAGCTAGACTCACATGCCTTTGATAATGATTTCAGTCCTCATTGTTTCATAAATATGACTAAATTATACATAGTAAATACATTTTATCTACGCCTAAAATCATAAGAAAATACTTCTACAGTTATAAATGTAGACATAAACATGTATCCAAAAAACGTATTTAAATACATACAAACATGTACAAATTCAGAATTATGTCTGATATTCTTAGTGCCAACAAGCATATGCTCATGTGTAAGCAGATGTAGGCACACAGAGATGATCATAAGAGATTGCACTAAATGCATTGGCAAAATAAATTCTACAAAGGCAAGTTAATAATGGAATATTGAATAAGAATAAAGTCTTTCTTGATAGATCAAGCTGAGGCTTAAATAAATAGGATTAGCAATTAAAGTCAGTAATAAACAGAAACTGACAAAAAAAGGAAAAAAAAATCTGTAAAAACATAGTCCATTGAAAATAATGACTTGAAGAATTAGGACAAATGTGAAGAAGTATAATGTAAATTAATTTCATTTATTTGTTAGTTATTTGAAATCTGAGAAAGGAGACTGCTCTGATCTGGTGCTGATACAATCTGTCAGAATACAACATATACTAATTTTTGGCTATATTGGTAGTGGCTTTTATTGAAAAACAAACTCAAGAAACCATAAGAAATGAATAGGATAGTAGAGCTGTTACAGAAAATCCACTACATACATAATAAATGTATGAATGGATTGTTCTCTGATTGTCTGAGTAGGCATGCAGTCCATTGATAATGGGGAGAGGGAGAACTTGTCTTTGCATCAAGTAGGCTATTCTCAGTGGCAAACATCTGTAAGAATACTTTACAACAAACAGAGACAGACAAACAGTAGGGCTTCCTTCCTGCTAAACACACTTGGGACAAAAATACTGAGCAGAATACAGATTTCTTTAAGTCCTTGTATCAGTGCTAGAATTATTAGCTGTATTCAACAAGAAAAAAAGAAAAACTGCCATGTGAACAAAATATTAACATCTATGTTAAAATATAATCTTAAATCTTGCATTGTAACAAGAACAATTTTTGTGAATTGTTTTCAAAAGTGGATGGGACAAACTGAAATAGGAAATATGATGTACCCAAAAATCCACAACAGAATTAACATAAATCGAATTTATAAAAATACTTCAGAATAAGGAGGAAAATAACAAACATAAATAGTGAGGCTGTAATTATGATTACTCTTTTATTACTATTATCTGTGTTATTTTCATCACATCTACATTATCAGTATGAAAATCTATTCGAGGGGAAAAACAATAGTTGTTCAGACAAGTGATGCTCAACATATGAAGTTCTAAAACTATGACAGTTATTTTTAAAGGATCAATTAAAAGAATTTTGAGTTGAAGAAAAACAATCCATGGAACAATCTCTCATACCCTATACAATAAAAATAGCTAATCACATTTCTATTATTCCAATCTCGGATATGTGCATGCATGTGTGTGTGTGTGTGTGCATGTTATGAATTGTTCACTGATAATTCTGAAGAAAAAAACTGTTTTAAAGAAATTAGAACTTGCTAAAAATATTTACTTTTTAACAATAAAACAGAAAAAGCAACAGTGCAAATAAATAATTAAGCAATCTTGATGAAATTCATTAAAAAAATGAAATATGATTAAATAAACAGATAAGAAGGGAGGTTTTACTGAGAAAATCACACAATATTTTGGCAGTTTTAACTAAAATGTCATTCTATATTTATCATATCCATCAAAACAACAAAATGTTCACTTTCTTGAAAAAAAATTAAAAGAAAGAAAGAATAAAGAATCATTGTCATATCATATAGCAAATAACAAACAAGCCTTACATTTCATACAAGATACTGATTACATAAGACATAAAGCAAGTATTGGTTTCAGAATATTTGAGATTGATGATAAATTTACAAATCAATATTGTTTATTTGTTTTTCTTTGCCTCCCATTTTTTTTGTTTTCGTTTTTCGTTTTTTCATTGCTCCTCCTTTCCCATTGTTCTCTCTCTCCCCTGAGCATACAAACACAAATGATTTATAATTGCAAAGAGTTATTGTTAGTGTTCTTTTCACCAATGAAGAATACATTGGCGTCTGGATGGAATGTCAGTTGGGAATAGTTCCAAGCAAGGAACAAAGACGAGAAAGAGAGAGAAAATAATAATAATAAAAAACATGAAGAAATGAAAGAAAAAGAGCATAGATCAACAAGAGAAGAAACAAATTTGTCGCTGGGTCCAATCTGACACTGAGTATCGATAGTCAATTTCTCATGGTTGGCAGGCTAGGTGGACCAGGTGAAGGAGATAACTCTTCCGGACAACACAATTGGTGGCTGGGTTGGAGGCACACTGACATGGTCCTGAATTTCAAATGAGACATCTGATTTATAGACATAATGTGCCACAGTTAAATGAGTTATTGTAGCATTTTGTACTAGTTGTCAATATTGGGTGTGGGTACATTTGTGGCCAGCACTTTACTGGTTGGCCAGATTCTTTTTAGCAAGAAACACAGAAAAGAAGCATATTTCTCTTTAACAACACAGACGTTATCTATAACTCTTTTAAAACATTCATGTATGTAAGCTTTCAAAGAAGAAGAAAAAAAGAAGCAAAGACACAGCCTTCACATGAGTTTGCTTCCTCATTTGTTTGAATTTGATATTATACATTGAATCCTTCAGAATGGAATTAAAATCATCTCAAGCAAAGGTCAAAAAAAGGGAAAATTGCTAATACTTAAAATTCTATTCTTTAATATGACATCAACAAAATTATTTATCTTTTGAGAATAAATGTTTCCAATGCATTTGACCATTCATTTAACAACACCAAAAAAAAAAAAAAAACTTTATCTTAAATATAGTTGATTCCTTAGTAAAAAATAAAAATAACAACAATAGAATACATAACTAGGCTATCTAGTGCTCTTAGAAGTTGAGTAAAACTAAATCAACAGAAATACATTAAGTTTCTTTTGTGGATGGTCTTTGAAGATCATTATTCTCTGGAATAATGAAAATGCATTCAAATTACAAAAGAAACATCCTATAACAAACTGCAAATAAATGCCTGCTACAATTAGAGAAAATTGTAATGAGAAAAGAAAATAATGCTCATTATAAGTGAAAATAAGTTTTCAAGATAGAGTGTCACTGATTCTAATTTCTTACTTAAATTGTTTGCTCAGGTCTTAAGAAATATTCTGTTTATTCTAAAACATTGTTTTACATCGCAGGTTTAGGCTGAAGATCTCTAACAAAGTTCAATGTTGATTGATAGAGTATGATACTCATATCTGGAGCAGACTTCTTAATATAAGTTATTTAAAAGCATTTTTCAACATTTACAGAAAAAAAAACATGGTTTGTAAATTAATCATAGCAAAAGGGATTTAAAAAATGTTATCATTTTAATATACAGGAAAATAGAATGCAAAACAGACTTTATGCATTGCTAGCCTTAATCAATGTTAAGAATTATAGACATATATTTTGTACAAATAAAATTTAACAGTAATTGTTGGATAAGTTTTCAATTGTGACTCAAACTCGCAGCCTAATCTTAATCATGTGAAAACTTTACATGGGGACATTAGACAAAACGCTGTATTATTAAAAGTAAATTTTACTAATCTGCTAGACTGATAATAGTTTAGTTTTATTTAGACAGAAACATGGTTTTATAAGATGAATAAATCAAAATGCATTCCAAAAAAATTTTAAATAATTGTGAATTTAGAAATTATTTGGACATTAAACTAATAAAAATGCTGCACATGTTATTTAGGATATTAATATCATCAAATTAATTTTTTTGGACACATAAGTTGGATACATTTTTATAAATGTACTACTATTTTTGTTTGACTTCATGCTTCCTTAATTCTTGTAGAATTATAATTTTCAAATTTGAATTATTCAACACTGCAGGCTTTGAGTTCCAGCCAATACAGTAACCACTGAGCTATCATTTGGACAGCTAATGATATAAAGTCATTAGATTTGTAGGGGAATTAATATTATTAAGAGGGAAGAACATAAAGATAGAGAAAGAACATGTGCAGATGTTTGCTAGCAATCACTAAAGTATTTGGGGCAAGTGAAGTAAAAAGTCTGTTTCTCAAGTGCAGTGCCAGGTGATGTCCATGTGGTGCATGTTTCAAGGAACAAACACACAAACAGCCTGGCAAGTAATGGAATTTTGTCATTGGGCTGGGAAAGAAACATTAGCCTTCACTTTGTTGCATCTGCACACTCTAACAAACAGATAGCAAAATCTTTAACATTTTCTTTCTTTCTTTTTTATCTTATAATTTTGTTCTTTTAGTTTTCACATTTCAAGTTCTATATTCTTTGGTCATCTTCAGAGTACATATCACCTGCTATAGAATGATAAAGTTTTTGTCTTACAAGGCACTGTCAGAGACACCGATTCTCACTTGGTGCTCTACTAATTTGGCCTTGTGGCAAAATTTGTTTTATTCACATCAGATTTTATTCTTCTTCATCCAACACAGGCATAATGCTTAAATGCTAAGAAAGAGAAAAGTCATAAATAACAGTCCAGACAACTTAATCTTGAGATCAATAAAAATGTTGTTAAAAAGTTAACATTTAAAAAAATAATATATTATTTTATAATTTTTGAATAATTTATTTGATCAAGATATAAAATAGCAGTTTGCTTAACTTGGTTCCTTGAATAACAAAAAAATATAATAATAATAATAATCATAAAATTGTCAATGAAAAATTTTAAGACTAAAAATATTTTATCAAAATATACAGGATTATAGTCAGGTGCTATAGCAGAATGTCATTTGTGGGAAAATGGTGTTAAAACATTCTATAAATTCCTGTTATAATTCAGCATTAACCGGATTCAAAAGGGAGCCACAGTTCAAGGAGGAAGTGAAAAAAATGCAAAGGAAAAAAAGCTGATCCTCACAAAAGTCTATCTCATCCACAGTAAATCCAATTCCAATGGCTGATTTGCCAACATTGCAGATGGTCAAAATGAGGAGCTCCCTCAGAATCAATAATCTGATCTATTTCTTGTTACACTGTCAGCCCACTTACTCCATTGGCATTAGTAGCAAAGTATTTATGAGTGATGAAATTAATTTTGCCAATTTTTCCTTTCCAGACAGGCTTTTGAAGAGAGAATGACAAAGTGAAGTCATGAGTGCTACACAAGTGGCTAGTATCATAGAAGCTTCAGGGACTTTATGATGGCTCACTGTGGACATCGGACATGACAAGCAGAAGGCTATGGGCTCTGCACATCAATCATTGACCACCGTATTCTTACTGTAAAGACCAAAGAAGTAGCAAAGGGCAAAGCGTAAAAATATATCTGGAACTTATCATACTGACAGTGATAGAAAATGCAAACAAGTATTACATACAGCAAAGAAAAAGCCAACTTGGGCCCAAATTGAATTTTTTAAAAGTCAAACAACATTTGTGGAATACAGATCATGTAGTTTAATTTGCCAAGTTTCTCCTATAGGTAAATATTATAACTTTTCAGATAAAATTATTACAAGTGTTTGAATCGGAGAGCAACTATCAAAGTCTTAGGCTTTTGCACTGACTACATTTACTTAATAAATTTATATACCATATTGAAGTTGAGCAAAAACTTTCTCCTTAATACTTGTGGGAATAATCCACTAGCAAAATATAGGTTAGTAAATATGATTACAAGGTAGATGCTAGGATGGAATTAGAAGAAAATGGGTCAATAAATGAGGGAAAAAAATGTTAGTGATTTCCTTATACAATGGTCAGTTATTTATTTTTAAAATCCAAGAAAATTACAACATACAAAAAACTGCTTTGCTGTTTACTGGAAAAATTTATACCAGTGACTCTTCTCAAACTATTTCCAGTAAAATTGAGTTACATAGAGAAAAATATCAGTGAGAAAACTCATGAAACAAAATTGGAACAATGTGAAATTTGGTCAGCTCAATAGTTATATTGAAAGGATTTTCTTCAAATTATTTACTTTCTTATAACTGCATATCTTAATGAGGCAATAAAATTTAAAAGTGAACACAATCAACACTATTCTCAAAACAATATTCTTTACTAAATCCATGGATTAAGTTGAAGGAAAAGACAAAAATAAATAAAAAACAACAGTGAAAAGAATTTAAAAAGAAGAGAAGCCTGTGTGTCAATTGATTAGGAAGCTATCCTAAATATCTGCACAAGAAGCTAAGATGCAATAGTTTGTACCCTGGAGTGTTCTCTTTTGGAGTAGCAGAGGATGGGATAGAAAGGATGTGAGGAATGGATGGGAAGTTCCTGAGCAGCAGACAGGAGGCACAGGAAGGGCCTGCCAACTGTCATCAGCCAGCTTCTGCCCTAATTTGGGCAACAAGCTAAAATATGATTCGAATGCATAAGCGGGATATTTGGCAAACTACCATATGAAAAATGAAGAGTAGGATTAGGAGAAAATGGAAACTGGGATGTTGAGTTTTTCCATCCAAGCCAGTCCTCTTACCATTTCTCATCACCTATCACTGTCTTTTTCTGTCTCTCTTTTGCTACCTATTTCTCCATCCACCCACTAACTTAAAAAAAAAAAAAAAAAAAAAACTAGTTAAGCATATGTATCAACTTATTAAATATAATGATTTTGTTTCAAGGTAAATAACTGTTGAAATAAAGATGATAGCTCATCATACAGAATAATATTTAAATTATGGTAAGCAAATTAAAATTCATGAGGCCTTATAACTAAATTGGTTGCCCAAATAACATTTTATTTTTATTGTTACATTTGAATGGTATTTTCCAATCATCTTCAGGTAACAGGC
Source organism: Acanthosepion pharaonis (assembly GCA_903632075.3). Taxonomy (NCBI): domain Eukaryota; kingdom Metazoa; phylum Mollusca; class Cephalopoda; order Sepiida; family Sepiidae; genus Acanthosepion; species Acanthosepion pharaonis. Next base: position 3,035,957 of record CAHIKZ030003108.1, on the reverse strand, counting down.
TCTCTATAAGCAAATGAACATACATGCTAATAAATCAATAATCATATATATGTAGAGGTATTCTTTTATGTGCACATTGATAAACTTATGCATAAATATTTAATTTGAAGAAGGGAAATTTTTTTAGCATAATTGAAACCATTATTATTAGCAAAGTAAAATTGATTTAATGAAAGAAGTTGAGAGAAATTATAATCATATACCAATAGCAGTGTTACTTGATGTCCACTCTACTCCTGGCTAGATTTATATGGTTTAAGAGGGTTTTGAGTTCAAATTAAGCTTAAGGTAACTGGCAAATTTAATCATTAGCATTATTTTCAAACAATGAGCAATGGTATCAGTTCACTAAATGTTGAGTGGTATCCCCCACTTTATTAAATCAAGGCCAGTCAAAGTCAACTTGTCAAGTTCATACCTATGTCCTGCACTGAATCTTTGCTAAGCTGATATACTATTATTTGATACCAATAATAGATTCCTTTTGTGCATGTGACATTTTTTTCTGAAGACAAAAGTCATTCATTATTGTGTTGATAAAGCAATGCAATAGGATTAGCAACAAAAAGCATAGGTAATTATTTAAAAAGAGAACAAGGAAAAAATCTGATTTTGAAATGGTCAATAATATGTAATGTAACTAAGTTCAAATGAGCTAGGCCATTCACTCATTGCTTAATTTGACACAGTGAAGCACTAATGAGATCTAATCCTTGGATAATCCTCATCACTAATCTGCCTTGCACTAAGTGGATTCACCTACACAGTAAAAATACCGATACAAGATTATGATGAAAATAAAAAAAATAAAGGGTATCCATTAAAAATATAATTGCTGAGATTATACCGGATATTGTAAATAATCAGCACTGAGTTGAGCTAGCAAATCCCTGATCATTATTATTAGTTTTCATGTAAAATAGCTGAGCTATGTTGACAATAGGATAAGGAAGTCATTTCAATTTTATATCAAAAGAGGGTTATCAATATAAAACTCAATTCAAACATATCTACTTTATAAAAACTTCCCCTCTGCTATATTTGTGATACAACCACTATTCAGCAAGGGGCTTTGCTGGCAAGAGATGCTAATGGTTTTCTAGATTAAAAATTAATTTGGGTAAAATTAAAAGTGGATGCTTCAATTATAACATTTAATTAAAAAAAAAATAGCAATATTACAGAAAGTGTTTAAAGAAAAGTAACATATTCCACAGTTTTCTTTTAAAAGAAAATACATTTACAGAGTTAAGTTTATTATCTATGGTTAGCTCTAGCTTGTTTGGCTGGATAAATATCACCTCTTTCCAAAAATTGGAAAAGACAGACCAGCTGGAAACCATTAAACTTTTGGAAGTTATCCTTTTGCAGGTGAAATAAAGTGGCTTTTGCAACTTTTTTGTTTTTCTTTTTTGTTTTAAAATTCATGTCCATAAATAAAGTAAATGAATATTAAAAGAGATAAATTATGAAGCTTATGATAGCAAAAAAAAAAAAAGTTCAGAAAAAAATTGAAAAATATATCTCCAAAAATTGTTTGGGTATGTGAAATCAAACATTAAAAGCTTTGAGAAAATAGTCTGAAACTAAAACATAGCCTAAATTCCATGTATAAAATAAATATATATTTATATGAATATAAATAAAATAACTGCAAAAAAAATCTTAAATGTTTATATGTATATACTTGTGTATTATTCATGTAAATCTATATTTCTTTTTGCAATCATGAAGGTTTCAATGGCATACAATTTTAAGTCCCTTTTGTGTCCATATATTCTTTTTATATTTTGTGAACTTTCCTGATCACAATTTGACTTGGAAAATGTTGTTTTACTATCTGTATATGAGTTTGTGTATACAAATACTTGCATGTAAGCAAGCTTTATTAGACCTGTAAGATAGAGACAATGCATTTATGTAATAGAGAGAAATAATATGCATGCACATCAGTATGGACAAACATATATGTACTTGTGTATCTGTGTATACATTTATATAAGTATGAATATCTGAATGTATACATTATCTCTTCTCCAGTAGAGGGCATCATTTTATAGAAGATGTCTCAAAGTATCATTAAATGACAGTGGAAATTGTTATGTCAAATTTGGAGTGTAAATCAATAACTGAATGATTTCATATCAAGGCACTGTTCCTTATATCTTGTTTCTATCAACCAATCTCCACATCCGGAACTTTTTTCCCCTTTCTCTTTTCTAATACAAAGTAGCAGGGTATTAGTGCATGTATACTTTTTTCTGTTCAGATCTTTTCCAGCTTTCTAAGACAAATCTGCACAAACTAGTCTCCAATTTTACCTTTCTCAAAGACTTCAAGTTAACTTTGATTAGTTACAAACATTCTGATGTGTGACAAACTTTATTTTGCTCTTTATTTTCCTTATGCCAGTATTGTTTAAGCAGCTAAACTCTCTTTTATGAGTAATATATATATATATATATATATATATATATATATATATATATATATATATATATATAAGACCCCTTCCTCAAAGGGAATGTGATTTTATTAAGAAAAAGAAAACATTTTTTAATTAAATCATCTTTTGAAAAAAAGCTGTAAGGCACATTCTGAAATGTTATCATATTTTTTGTAAAAACCTAATATAGAGAAATGTTTTTGTATGTGTGAGAAAGAGTGTGTGTGTGTGTGTGTGTGTGTGTGTGTGTATTTATTATACAGACATAATTGATTCTATTCTAGCAAGTAAATAGTAAATGAACAGCCATAAAGACATTAGCCAACAAACTCCATCTAATTCTTATCAGTGTGAGACTTCCTTGTAGATAGAGAATACAAGCAAGAAATGTCTTGATATTATAAGCTCAAACTATTTTTTAGTTCCTATTTCCTGAATACTATCAAAAGTTCAATTTCCTAATGTCAGATCATCCTTTGTTAAACATGTATTGATTAGTAATTTATTACTTCCAGCTGATAATGGAATTAATTTTTACCTTAATTGTTACTTTTTCTTTCTTTTTTTAATCTTCCTTCTCTGTAATTATTTACTCTTGTTTTATTACTTGATTTTCAGATTTTGTCATAGCAGGAGACAAAACTTTAATTTTTATATTTTGCTACAGTTTTAAGTATGTGAGTAACAATTGTCATGGATATAAAATCTTCAAATAAATATACTCATATATACATAGATGCATATATACATAGAGGTACACAAAGAAACAAACACATGCTTAAAAGAAAGAATAATGATTTTTACTCGTCAGATAGTTTGCTTTGAGAGGACAAAACACCACAAGGGATTTGTTGGAAGTAGCATAAAAATGATAGTTTCAGTAAAAAAATTAACAGTTTGGAAGAAAAAAAGGGGTGACATGCCTTTATCTTGTGTCTTTTAACAAGCTTCCTTTTGGGAAATAGCAACTAAGCTGACAATAGTGTTCTGTTGCCACTTGGAGGTATGAGTTCTAAACCATGAAAATATTCCAATCAATACAACAAGAGAATTAGAGCAAAAAGGCATTAAAAGCATTTAGTTCAGCTTTTCAATTTACAATTTGAAAAAAGAAATAAGCGAGAAGAAACATAATTTGAATTATAAAATATCAATAAATTTTGCTGTTGGTTTTGTGGTTTTCTGTCATATTGCTTGACAGTAAGTGAACATGCTGATAGCATATTTCTTTTACTGTTCAATGCTAGAAGACTTAATGAAGAGACAATTTCTTTTTTACTAGAAGATGTTCTGGTTAGTAAAGTTAAGGAGGACTGAGATGGTATGAGTCAGTATTTGTCTATTTGACAAATGAGAAACAGCTTTCTAAAACACTGGCAGGCAGACAGATATGCACAGCTAGTGTTAGTATTGAAGAAGTTTTATTTGTGCCAATTATAACTATTGTTACATAATACACATAACCATAACATTTATGAACAACTTTTAGCCTGTTTCTACATAGGTAATAACTACTGGAATAATACTTCTTGAGAAAATACTTTCAAATTAAGTCTTGTTTGATTTCCAGTGGAAGACCTATCTGACAGAATAATACTATATTAGTCAATAGTATATCATCTGAATAGAGAATAGCTTTCCATATAATATTCTATCTACAGAATATTGCCTGAAGATAAAATAAAACATCAACAAAGATAAATAAAATAAAGATGATAAAAAATAGATAAGTCTATCAAGTTTTATTTCATAAAATACTTCAGTTTGTAATAAAATGTGTAGTTGCTTAAAACTTATGTAAAAATAAGCAATATGGTTATAAATCATCAAAAAATATTACCTTTATTTCATAATTTAGTCTATGAAATGTGTATGCAAATGGAACAAAGGTAGTATATGTTAATTCAAAACTAGATTAGTTTTAAAAATCCAAATTGAAATTTCTTTGAAATATTGCTCATAAGTTATATAAGTAAACATGTTTCCAGCAGAACTAAAAAGGATACCGACCTCCAGTTATGTCACTAATGACTAGGTACAGAGCAAGCATATAAAATGATCATAAAACTTTCTTTTTCTTGACAGTAGTTTATACTTCTTTGAGGTGGAGTTTACAAGGTAGTAATTAGTCTGTAGTAAAGTAGTAGCAGTATACACAACTTGAATACTTTAATAGCAGTCTCTATGCTCATGGTACAATGAAGAGTATAAAGGGTCATTTAGAGGGAAAAGACAAAGATGTATTAGGGATAAGAACCTGATAACACTAATGTATAAATGAGTAAACTAGTTCCAAGTTTGTTGGTTGGTTGTTTTTGTTTAGTGGCATATCAACCTCTATGGGTTATTTAATGCTGCAATCTAAATATTTTCTACGCAATTTATTTTTCAAATAATAGTGGTTTTAGTGATACAAGTCTTATTAATTAACCCATAACTGGGATTCATACTTTTTCCAAGGTTATTTACTAGTAAGTGAATATAACAAACCCAACTGGAATTGAAACTTGGCTCTCCAGTTAACAGTTCTGAGCCATTATCTATTACACCACCTACACAACTAAGCTTACAGCACTTGGTATTCTCAAGTGTTCACCCGTCTAGGTACTGACCTGGCTTGACATTGCTTAACTTCAGTGATCATATGGAAACCAATGTTTCAACGTGATATGCACATAAGCCCTACAGGTTTGTTTAAAGTTCTTGATCAGTGTTAATATATTATATAAATCAAATAAATTTATTTGAATTTGATACAGTAGTGCCCCACTGCTGCATCAAACTGAAGTAAGCTTATTAAGTAACTATTACATGATCAAGTGATAAGCTTGTTGATATGTATAGTCATTAATTGACTATAATTTAATTACAATCTTAGAATATATATTTTTTCAATGCATCTTTTTTTCAGTTTGTTTCCAGTCAGTATTTTAATAAATAAAAAGTTTATACCAATTATTTCAATGTTACTCAGGCTTCACTTATTCCAGTACATTTGTTTTAAAAAATAAAAAAAAAAGATTAAAAATCTAAAAACATATAGATATAATCAATTTTAGAATTTCATTATGAAGATCAACTCAAAGATAACTTTTTCTTTGTTTCAAACTTTGTATGCACTTTATTTAGCCAAGAGTAAGTATTTCAAAAGTAATCATAAAGTAATAAGAAAACCTACATATTTAAACTTAACACAAAAAGAAAACCATCTATTCTTTGTTAATGAACAGAATAGAGCTCAAATAAGAATTAAGAGATAACAAATCCTAGTATTTATTAAAATTGTTATATAGACAAGAATAAATCGGTAATTTCAGGTAAAATGACTTCACAGATATTAAATGAGACTTATTTTTATTCAGGAAACATATTCCATGTATCTTCAGATATAGATATGAAGATATTTTATAAATGAACAAAAAAATTCAATAAAAGCTTTAAAAAAAAAAAATGATCATAATTTCAATTTGTGATTTAAATATGGAGACAGATGTGAGATAAGTAAAAATTGAATAATATTCACAACTTTTAATCTCTAACAAAAATTTTTTAAAAAGTGAATATAAAAATGTCTTTGAATTAAGATAATACAAGAGATCAATTTTTACTAAAGAAACCAAAGATTAACCTAAAGAAAAAAAAAAGAATATTTGACACAGAAATAAAAAAATATATATATAGAAACTATTTTATCTATTTGGAGATATTTTTTTTTTAAATTAACAGAAAGATAACAATTGTCTTTTGATGTATTTTGTCTTCAAATTTTAGAAGCATGCACATACATACACACAAGTACTGGTTCTATGCATATGTATTGACAAGAAGTTAAATAAAAACAATGAATTGAAATTTTTGAAAGAGTTTAAAAATATTCAAAGTGAGTGAAAAAATTGTTTCAGATGTTTAGAAAGAAAAGCAACTTAATATGGATAGAAACTGACAGATAAATAGTGTAATGAAAACAGAAATGGACATAGAACCAGTTGTTTTTCATGTTCAGGTAAGTTGGGATCTTAAAAAAACATGTGGCTTGGGAAAGAAAAGGATATTTAAAAAGAGGGCATGATGATGATGGTGGTTTTACATCAATGAAAAGAAAAAGTGGGTTAGCAGGAAAGAGCTGAATTATTATTATTATGATTATTATTATTTAACTTTCTTTTCCTGTCTGGAAAGATTCCTCACACAAGACAATAGACCAATGTAGGTAAAGAAGTGTAGGCAATGAAAATAAGAATAACAAAAGAAGGTAGGTAGGTAAGCAAGGTAGGAAGAGTATTAATGTGGTGTGTAATGCATCAGAGTGAGTGCTATTGGGTTGGTCCAGCAGTACTATTTTGTCTTGTACTAGTTCAGGCAGATACCATAGCACCCTCACCCTATTCAGGCCAGCCAGCATATCTTGTTCCCCACCCCATTCCATTCTTGTTGCTGCATCTTATCATCCATCCATCATAAGGCAGCCAGTCTACCTCACTGGCCCTGAAAACCAACTTTCAGCAGCTTGTGGTGATCATTGAGAACTACTACGGCTTTTTTGCTTGTTGCTGTTGGGGAAAGATTTAGTAATACTATTATGCTTGCAGTAGAAGTAGCCATAGTTGCACAAGTCTGTTATGAGTGAAGTATAAATATGACACGTGCAGTAGAGTACCGTATCACAGCAGCTGTAGTTGTATTTGAAGTTGTAATTTTGTTATATTGTTTAACAGTGAAGCTGCCTGAAAAGAGTTAAAGGCAATAAATACAGGTAAATAAGCTGTAGCTAGGTGGATATAATATACAACAGGAAGACATGAAAGCTACAGTTTAATCCACATTATCAGGTAGATGAAACTCATGAAAGCATAACACACTGAGAAGAAGGAAATCTTTACATTTAAGAATAGAGAAGACAGAACTCCAAAGATAAATACTCAACGAGCAGTAGAGAATAACAAACCCCCATGTCATGTGCAAAAGTTTAGAGGAAGTAAAGTGAATATAATCTTATTATAAACAGGTTTTATATTCATCATGCCATAATGAACAACCAGTCTCAAAATTATTATAGATGAATTAATCATCTGAACTGATACAAAAAGAATAATGCTATATATTTAACTGAGATTTAGCCCATTAGACTTGAAAAGTGACATTATATCTGAACCTTCAAAATGACTTTTAAAAGGTCCAAAGAAGATCAATTTGGAGATGAGAGTGTATTACCAAAGCCCATACTGTAAAAATTAATGAACTCTTGTACTTAATTTGCATGTTTACATGCTTTGCTATAACAATAAATTGAGAAATTGAAATAATGACAAAAAAAATGTTTATAATCAGAGAGAAAAGCAAGTTTCATTTGAATGCAGATAATCAAATATTTGTTACATTTATTAATGAATCTGTTTTTCTTTTACTCTTGTTTCAAATTAGTTGAAGAGTTAACTATTATAGAAAATATTAAATAGAAAAAAATGAAAGTATTGCATTATGTATTAGTATAGTGAATACAATAATGCTGTAATGGCCTGCTTTGTAGATGAAATACTTTCATATTTCCTTTTTATGCCACAGGTAATTAAATTCAGGTAAAAACTAGGATTTTGCATGTTGATTTTCACTTAGAAGATTGGATCAACACAATCTACCATTTCCTTCCATTTAATGGTGTGCCAAGCTAAGCTTAATAAATAGCAATAACTTGATTTATTGCATCAGAATACAACAGCTGATACAGCTATATCATTTTGCTGTTGAGAATTGATATTTCTTTATAAGTGTTAAGAATAATGAACATAAATAGATAGCTCACTCTTTTGAAAGAGTAAATAAGCAAGATTAATAATTGTGAACAACTATTTTAAGCAATTTATTTCTAAATGCAGAGTAATTTTGTAAAATTTATTTAATGAATTAATAATGAAATGTATTTTAGAATATTTTTCTTTAAGTAGAAAATGTATTATAGGATATTAATATAAATAAGTGTAGATTATTCCAAATCAGGAAGAACACTTGATTGGAAAATGTTAAATTCCAAATGCTAACTTATTTATACAAAATTAATAAATTAAATAAAAAATGTACAAAACTGAATGTCAATCATTTTTGTTTTCAAAATCTAAGAGAAGTCTTCCATTTGATAACTTATTTTTAAACAGCAACAGTGAAGTAACATTTCATGTTATATTTTGAAATATGAAGATAAAAAAGCATGAAAAGCTAATTATTTTTAAAATAAAACTATCTAGACAAAGAATTAAACCATATGAAAAACAAATTTCTTTAAATACACACAAAGTAATAATTCATGAAAAGATTACATACACATCATAGATAAAATTGAATGGAAACATTTCTTGTAATTATACAATTCTTAGCTTTCACAATTACTAATCATCACTATTTCTACCTTTTGTTCTTTTTAGTGATCAATAAATGAAATATGCATACTTATCTTATTTACCTTGAAAAAAAGAAATAAATGAATTTATTTTAAAGATAACATAGTTAAGTATTACCCACAGCACTTGATGACATTCAATGACATCTGATAATGCCAGTTGAACAGAAATCAATTACAGACATGAACTGGAAATCTGTGACAAATCAGTAGGGATATATTTTTCTTGGTCATTAATAGTGATAAATATATATCAATAACATTTTAGCTTTCAGGTGAAGGAATTTTACATATTTTGTCATCTACTAGGTCTAACCTTTAAAAAATGGGAAAACAACAAACTTTTTAGAATAATAGTTATTTTAGTCATAAATCAACATTTCTTGAAATATATTATTTCTGTAGATCAGCAGAAGAGGCAAATTTAATCAAGTGCTTAAAAGGTTATTTTAAAAGATGCATGCCTTTCCAACAGACACTGATACAAAATGTGGTAATTAATACTGCAATTCAAATTACTCTGTTGTTATTGAAACATGATATTAAAATCACTAGACACTTTGTAAATACATCTTAACTAAGTTGATTACAATCAAATTTTAATGATGTGCAAGATTTATCTCTATTTGAAAACAAAGACAATTGTCAAAAAATAAAAGCTATATTTTTTCCTTACAGCACAATACAGCCATTAAATGGAAATACTAGTTAAAATTGAATTAAGAATTATCTGAATATTTTTGAGTGACTTATAATATGTATACCTCTAACAAATGACTTTCAAACTGTTTTGGCACATGAAAGTGCAATATGAATATAGCAGAGTAATCAATGAGGTATACATTTCAACTTAAATACCAAGAACAGAGTTTGACAGCGAAAAAACAAAACTCATTTTAATCATCTTTAGTAATTTCAGTGTTTGATGAATAAAAATATTGATATGGTAAGAGGTGTGATAAATATCAAAAAGAAAAATATTTTTTTGCAAACTGTTAACTCATTAAAAACTAAAATATAAAGGAAAACCAACACTATTTATTGGTAGCTCACCCATCAATAAATATTGAAAATGTGTCAAAAGGGATTCATGGTAAATTGTAAATGTAAAGGATATAAACTATTTCTTAAAGCTAAGCCACTTTATAAGTAAGATCAATTCTTTGGAAAATATATTGCCCTGCAAATATGAGTATAGGTCAATATCTGGATTTACCTAGGTGAATTTTATAACAAGTTCACTGTAGCTCAAATACACAAACATGTCTAAAGCTTAACTCCAAACTTTATTGGCAAATGTTAAGATAGAAAGTTAAAATTTTGAAGTACAGCAGAATCAAATCAAAACTTAAAAATCAAATTTCAACCAACTAATCATAATCCCATGTTTTCTCATCATTTTTTTTTCTCAATTTTCAGGAAATAAGAAAAAGAACAGAAAAGAATGAAGCATGAGATGATGTATAACAGACTAGCTAACCAATACTTTAAAAAATTCTAACAGATTTTTATGACTTCTAGCAATGGAGACCAGACTTTATTGCACATTTCTCTAGTAAAGTGTCTTCTTTCTTCCACTTGAAGCCATCAGCCAGGAGGAAACAGCAATTTAAACATTTCTGACAAAAACAGGAAGTGACAATAATCATCAAGTATCAAAGAAGAGATTCTCAACTTTGGGTCTATAGATTGGCCAGAGGGTAGAGTCAAACATAGTAAAATACTTAAAATTGTTACTTTTTATTTATTTTATGAGCTTTATATATGTAAGTGGTTACCTGCTCTTAATAAATATAAAATCTATAAAGTATTTTTATGAAATCATTATTTTATTAGATTAAGTTTGTATATTTGTTCATGCAAGAAGTTATGCAAACTGTTATCAAATTTTAAAAAGGTGTGTTTAATATAACAAGATGGTTAAGAACCAATAATGCTACATTAATATAGCACTTGGATATAGAGGATTTGCAAGTACTAAAATGAACATTAAGAAACTTTCTTTTCAAGATGATAATATACAGATAGACAATTTTATAGATGAAATATAACTTCTTGCAATGCATTATTGCACATCAATACGAGTACACATTTCATTTCCTTAATATCAATAATTATTTTAATCCTAAATTTCTATAGTTTAATTCACATGTCAGTAAGGAGCATTGAAAAAAACTTATATGTCTTTATTTATTTGGGAAACAGATTTAGTTTCATTAGTAAAAGAGAAAAGAAGATAGGATACATGTAAAGAAAGTCAGAGAACTTAACAATTGCATCTGGAGATAGTGTTATGTTCATTTATTTGAAAAGCCTGGTCAGTTCAGATTTGTTGCATGTTAGCTAAGAAGATGTAATCTGGACAGCATGCCAGTGAAAATTTGAAATTAATCACATATTTCCATAGGTTAGAGATATTCATAGCCATCACCAAGCACACTTGAAAAGTTTGTGCAACCATTTTTACAGTGAATGCTCTACCTCTAATGATGATAGTGTAGAGAGGAATCAATAATATCCCCTTCCCCTGCACAACTCATTCTTGTTATCATCATTTCTGTATAAGGATATTTTTATAAATGATGGCAGCCTCACTCTACCCCCAACTCACCCTACCTTTCTGACCCACTCTGTCTCTTTTTACTGCTGTTTGCCAACGTTCAAGTCAAAGTGTCACGTTATATTTAACAGAAAAATTTTGTGAAGGGGGTTCCTTCGCTAATGCTTTCATATTGAAAGAATTGGAAAACCTGATTATGTTGGGTTAGCTCCCAGCAAACTTTGTTCATGATATCACAAGTGTTTGCAGCATCTTGTTGGTTAGTATCAGTGCCATCACTCACTCTTCTTTTTTGGCGATGATTCTTACAAAGAATTTCAACACACAAAAATTTGAACATAGTTTTATTCCTTAATGCTTCTAGTGGCAAGCAATAACAATTCTTTGCCGATTTTCTTCCTTTTTACAGATTAACTCTGAAATGGAGAGGGTGGTTATTTGAGGTCTGAGAAATGTACATTTTTGTACTGTTGGAATTATTTATTTATTTATTAAAAGTTAACACCCTTCCTCTTTCTATCTTGCTGCTGCCTTGTTGCAGCCTCCCCAACCCAACTTACTGTTGCAGTGTTAATCATCCCAATGCAGTCATGAAAGTACAAGAATACCCTCCAGGTTTAGAAACAGAGAGAAGAGAGTCATGCATGTTCAAATTTTAATTAAATATCCCTGTTTAGGTCAAGTTTTCTACACTACTTCTTTATTGCTAATTTTCATTTTATTTTTTCTTTGTTTTCACTTTCTAATTTTTTTCTTTTTTGTTCTTAGATTCTAATCAATAATTAACAGGATCAAAATCTTGAAGCAACTATAATGAATGCAATAAAGATAAAGCCTTTGAAATTTTATATCAATCAAAACTTTATTTCTTTGTTTATATTTTCCCCCTAAATTATACTATTTTGATTAACTTGCCTTTGTCAGAATTCTGGGATGCCTGTCCCTCAAAACTTTTCAAGTAACTTCCATTTTTTAAATAACACTAATAAAATAAATCTCTTCATTTATCAGTGACAGAAATTGAGTTATATTGATAATAAATATTCAATATAAGACCAGAAGTTATTATTTAACAACAGTAGCAATAATGATTCAAAAGCAGCAATGTAATGCTAATAACAGTAGCAGTAATTCCCTCTCTTTCTCTCTAACAACAAGTAGCTAACATATTTTACAGGTATGTAAAATGCTGACAGAGTAAAAGACTGATCAGGAGTCAGAATAACCAAGCAATAATACTGAAATTGGTTAGTTAAGAAACAAATGTCTTAATGAGCCACATAATCTTTGTGTGAATAACAAATAAATTAGTCTTATTTCAAAATTGTATTTGTTGAATGCAGAAATATATAGTATGTGATTTAAATTATTTCTAAATCAGGAAAAAATATCAAAGAATTATATGTAACATTTGCTTATATATATATATATATATATATATATATATATATATATATATATTCAGGAATTTACTATATTTTTCAAGTTTAGGAGCAAAAGATAATTAAATAAATTTACATAAATCAATAGGATAAAGAATCCTCTTTTTTTTTAAATTATTAAAAAATATTAAAAGAATCTTTTTTTTTAAATATTATTATTCATTTAACAAGTTAATCTCTGCTGTCTTTGAATTTATAACAATTAAAAAGAGGTCCACATTTTTTTTATTACTTTTTTCTCATTCTGTTTAATAAGAATTGTCAACTGAGATAGCAAATCAAAGAAAAATCACATTGGTATGCTCCTGATGATGGCTTGTATTTATTATTGATTAGAATACACAAACTATATATCTACATATTCAGATATTTTGGAAAATTTATCTACTGCTGAGGAAAAGTAAACAACCCCAAATCCATACTTATGCAAGTGTTTTTTATAGTCCCAATTTTAAGCTGACTTTAGAAAAGACAGTTCAATTATTGGTTTACTAACAATCCACATGAATAAATAAGCATTTATAACATGGACAAAAAAAATAATAAAAGTTATGCTATTCTAACATAGTATTTCAATTGTTAGAACACAAGATCTATAAAAAGTATACAAAACCAGATGCAATTTGGTGGATAATTAATTTCTAAATGCTGTAATGTGATTTAATTAAATCAAACTTTTCACCAAATGATATATTTATTTTATAAAACACTCAAACAAGAATAGTTTATATATCTTTTATTAACCCAAACACAGGAAATTTTGCTCAGATTTCTGGAATTAAGAGATAAGAATTTCACTTTGTATAAAGATTTAAAAAAAACATCAGATTATTTTGAATATGTCAGATGAACAGGATTATGGATCACAGTTATGTAATATTTGCTCAACAATTTATATATCCAATATTTAGTGTTTTTTTGTATTTGCATTTTCAATGATTCAAAGTAAACCTTTTAATTTCATAAAATTTTAATTGTGCAATTATTTTCTGGTAAAATCAATAGAATGGTATTTAGATTTCATGGACATAATAAAACTGGCCAAATTGTGCCAGGTAAAACTTGAAGTATTTACCAATATATTTTATAGCAATTCATTTGAGCAAACTGTACATATATACACATATTTACATAAATAATGTGTAGTCTTTCATTAATAAAAGTTTGATTAAAGATGATAGGCAAGGATTTTTTTTTAAAGTTTTAGTTAATTTGTGTTGTTTATGAACAAGAAAACAAATGTTTGGATCCAATAAATGTAAATATTGCCCAAATGTTAGTGATCTAGTGCTTTCAACCATACTTCAGTCTATTATCAAGATCAGGGAAAACCCATGAATAAACATCTTTCAACTTTTCAAAACTTTTTTTTTTTTTAACTCTGCTTAATTATTATGATAATGTCATGCATGAGACAGCATACAATAAAAACTCTTCATTTTACTAAATATATATAGCAGCTGTAAAATACATTTAAAATAATTGTGATCACACACTTCACATCATCATCATTATCATCTTAAAACTTAAAGAATCAAAGAGAAAGGGACAATGAATAGAGAATTGACTGTTAAGAGTAATACCAATGTATTTTAAAGAACTATTTTGCTCAATCAGTAAGAGAGTAGTGCTGACAAGTTTTGATACTACTACCCAAAATTTGAACCTCAGATTTAGATTTTGGGAAGTAACGTCAAACTTTTTTCCTTTTTTTAACCCCTTCTTAGTTGGGATGAGGCCTGTTCAGGACTCTTGCATATACACAATCTAAAAAAAATGTTAAAGAAAAGACATCTTTACAAAAAATTGTTATAAAGAACCTGAATAATTTTCTGTAAAAGATGACACAGTCAAACTTAGTAGTGATTACAGATATTGAGTTAAAATATTGAATATTGTTCTTGCAGTTGAATATAAAGAATATGAGTGAATCAGGCAGAATTAGCAATCTAATGATGTTCTTCATCATTATTAGCAAAATTCAATGAACAATAACTTTTATAATTTTACAATCCTTCTCAATCAGAGGATCAAATAGAAAAATCAATAACATCATGGAATATTTTTAGATGATTTTATCAACTAAAATCAGCAGAAAATACAATTTTGATTTGAGCTGGCTCAGTGCAGGCAATAGTCAGTAGCAACATTTTGATAGTCAAGAAGCTAGACTTTTAAATAATAAGAAAGACAAAGACTAAACAATAGTTAGGGAAAGTGAAAGAAAGAAACAAATAAAAAGAAAGAGAGAATTAGAATTAGATAAAAACTGAAGTGAGGGGTGATGAGAAAGTCTTGAGTAATTTTATATGGTGGCCATTAAATATAATGTGCAATGGTTGAAAAAGAATTTCAGATCTGTAATCCTCTTATATCTCATGCATATGGTTTGGATATTTATCCGGCTGAGTGAGAATATGGAATATATCCAGTGGAAAGGATACCGACCTCTCAATCATAACAGAGAGAGGCAGTCAATTCCAGGATTCTTATGTACGGAAGTATGGGATATGAAGAAATGAGTGAACATCTGCCAGCAGTGGAAAGGTTTACCAAAGAATTCACTCTAAGTGAAATTGAAGTGAAAAAAATTCATACTCAAACAGAAATAAAATCTACTATAATGAATAACAAAACTCAAACAGAAAACTATGTCTCTCAATAAGGTACACATTTATATAAAAAACAAAAATGTACGTCTATGTTTAATGCCGTTTCAATGTTATTTAGTGATGGGTTGTACAAAAGAGATGAGATGCAACTACTGTACAAATATTGAAACAAAAGAAAAAGATGATTATTATATGACTGATTAACATACAGGGAATAATGATAAGTTATGATAAATGATGTAAGATAGAGTAGCATATTATGAAATTTACTTGCAGACTTCCAAAGAACTTATTAAAGAATCTAATAAGTTTTCAATGATTAAAAAAAAAAAAAAAAAAGAAAAATTCATTTAAATAAAATGAGAAGGATAGAAATTTAGGAAGGTTAACCATGAAGTATTAAAATAATTTTTCAATTTTTACTCAGTATATTAAGAAAATAAATTGTTGTGTCAATGGTTGTATTTCAAAAATTAAGCTGGATAAAACAAGTCAACAATCTTTGTTTGCTTTCTTTTCAATTATAAATATGAATTTGTGGGAATTATGCAGTGTCAAAGTTTTATTTACTTTCTTTTTGAAAAATGCATAACCACCAATATTATTATTAGCACATTATGTATAACATATTTTCATTACCATTTACACAGTTATAGACAAAACAATGCTATGCTTTTATTTTCTAAGTCATTCTTTTTGACAGAGTATTCCCCATATTTTACCAGTTTTTATAACTGTTATTGATTGAATATAATATAAATATCTTCCAATAGTTTATTTTTAAATTAATAAAAAATTTAAATTTCTTTGCATTAAATTAACCATCCATCAAACAAGTTCATTTTTTATAAAATCAAGCAATGTAGACCATTCATTTACGGGGCACTACAAAGGTTTAAGTTACATGGAATATATGTCTAGTTGGGTAAAATTGCTCATATTTAAAGCAATAAAAGGGATAGTGTTTCCATACAACCTGTTTCATTGATACATGTTCTGTCCTTGAACAAACAAGAAAGTAACTTTAAATATTTATCTATATCCATCAATATATAGATAAGCATAAATAAAATAAACTGCAGTCAAATAATTTCCATTTCAAAGATCAAATTGATTATATAAAGAATAAGCAGGAGTAACTCTTTCTCAAATTACACACATAAGAGACACAGAGAGAGAGAGAGAATAAGAACATGTCAAACAAATGTACAAAGCTAAATGTTCTTTCTACAGAGAATTAGTTGGTCCAAAGATGCCAATGCAACAGCAGCAGGAAAATGATGTACTGAGAGAAGCTATCACTGGCATAGAGAGAAAGAGAGCTTCTCATCCTAATACCCACTTCTTTTAGCAGTCACCTAGCTTTATGGATTGACAAAACATCATTTAGAAGAACAGTTGTGTGCAAGCTAATACAGGGAATCATAAATGTTCCCTTTGATGTTATTAACTTTCTTTGATTTAATAATGACACCAGAACAGTCCCTGAAGACATGGGGGAAGATGCCAATGCAATAGCTGCTGAATACTATAAATCAGTTAGGGTGAAAATTAAAGCAAATGAAATTAGAGTTACAATTCTGATTACAGTTTGTTTGTGATTAAGTCTTGGAAAATAAAGAAAAAAGTGTTATGAGGTGTGAGTAAAGTTGAGTAACAATGAGAGAATTACAACACTTATATTTAGAGATTTGATTATGTGATTACCAATTAAAAATATACTGGGGTAATTCAAATCAATTAGACTACAACAAGTGGATTGTTATTATGATTCAAAATTAGTACACAAGTTCAAAATTTGTATTTATGTTATGAAAAGCATAACAACTAAACAAATAAATACTACAACAACCAAAGCAATTTTTTTCTTTGAGGAGAAATTATACATTTAATGTCCCACAATAATATTATCTATGTTCTACCATGGAATAAAACTGACATTAGGCAAGAGCAACAAAATTCTTAATGTGAAAT
This sequence comes from Acanthosepion pharaonis, assembly GCA_903632075.3. Lineage (NCBI taxonomy): Eukaryota > Metazoa > Mollusca > Cephalopoda > Sepiida > Sepiidae > Acanthosepion > Acanthosepion pharaonis. The sequence continues at coordinate 3,018,532 of CAHIKZ030003108.1, read as the reverse complement.
CTTAGTCATATCAGGGGAATCCAAATAAAACATTTTTATTATTAAAAAAAATGTTCTAAATAAACCAGACAGATTTTTACTCCATGGAAAAAAAACAAAAAACAAAACAGAAAACATTTATCAGAAAAATAGTCCAGAGGATTTAATAATTTGTATTTTTCTCTAATCTAAAAGTTGTAGAATCTGTCCTGTAAAAAATAAAAATTACACTGAAGTTTCTAATATACCCTAAATGATAAATACATATATTTAAAGTGATTATTCAATGAAAATTGCTTTGTATTTTTAGCATTCTAATAACAAGTGACTCATTAAAAACAATCTGCAAGAATGAATTTCAAGAAATATATATATATATATATATATATATATATATATATATATATATATTAGTTGCATGTATCTGAATAAGAAAGTTCAGTTAGTAGAACAAATACTGAACTGTCAGTGATAAGACGTCTGGTTCAATTCCCAGTACTAGTCAATAGAGGCTAACCAAGTTTTGTTGGATTACTGGGTTTTCTTAGGTATTTATGTGATGAATATAGATTAGAATTACATGATTACAAATCTTTAATCAATCTCCCATTATTGTTTTTCTTTATGTGCTTTAGATATTTGTATTGTTTTTTTTGTTTTTTTTTAAATCACGCCTAATTTTATATTTAGTGGTCTCCTAAATATTTTTCTTTTGTAAAATGTCCAAGAATAAATTTAATTTTACATTTAAAAATATGACAGTTACACAAAAGAATCAAATCAAATGAAGTTCATCTAAAAGGAAATATTCATTCAAAGAGGGTTGTTAGAATTAACTAGGTGAATCTAGAAGAGAGTGATATTTTAATCTTCAACTAAAGAGTTAACTAGTGTGACATTACTGAAAAGGATTGCCTCACTACCAAAACAAGGAATGAAACTTTTTTTTTTACATGAATTAATGTAAAAAAGTGAAAGCACAAATAATTTTTGCATTCATGATTTCTTTTACACTTATCTGAGAAGATGCAAGGAATAGGGGAAACTGATGATTGCCTAAGATCTATTAAATACAAAAGTATTTAACAAAATCAATTTATAAAGGCACTATTTCCTTGGCACAAATGATTGGTGTTGCTCTTAATCTAGCCAATAGAAAAATCAAAAGCAAATTCATTAAATAGCATCTTGTGTAGCATGTGAGATTCCAAGAGAGTTTGGTAAACATTGTTTCAACAAACATGTACGAATATCAGATTCATTATGGTAGATTTTTGCTAGTGTTGTGACTGAAGTATTATATGCAGAGATGCATGACAGCTCAGCTTGGAATATCGCATTCACAATACACGATTGTATTCAAATATGTGAAATATTTCGACAAGCCATTTAATAGCAGAACAAAGTGTGACTAAGATTTGTGAATGGCTTGTAATGGTTATTTCAGCAAAGCTTTGATCCCAATATGGAGATCCTGCTTTGATCAACCAAGTTTTTGTTAAGATTTGATTAGGAAAAGAAATGAATGGGCAGCAGACAACAAAATTGGATTACAGCCAGTTTCCAAGTTGCCTGTAGCAGTTGCGGCCTTATGAGTGCTAACAAATTCACCAGGCAGAGCCTATACCTCATCAGAAAATAATAAGAACAATGAAGAGCTGAGTCAAAATACTGCCAGGAATTTTGTTCTATACAAAATTAACTTGCTGCTGCTGGCTGAGTTTCTACAAGAAAGGCATCAGTAACAGAGAGGAAACCATGAATAGATTTTTGAAAGACATATTTCAGAATGTTACCCTGTAATAAAGATAATAATTTAAAATTGATAAATAGTGAAAATTAGAAATTGCTAATGGAAGCTCTTTATATTTTCAGCATGATACTTAGTTGTTAGCTGCATTTATAAAGGTCTTTCAAAAATGATTCTGGCTCACAGAATAAACTACAGAATTTGTGTAAAATCAATCATTCAATTTGAAAAAATTGCTAAGATGAAAAATGATAAAAAGTATACAAATATTTGTTTAACTTAATTAGCAATAATTTAAGATTACTGAATGAAGCTGTCTTTGAAACAGATATAGATCAATGTTGATCAAAGACAATAGGCTTCTGGTCAAATGTATAGAATTTAATGTAAAGTGTATGTAGTAAAATCATAAACAGATATTAAAGAAAATGACTGATATCAGGACAGGCAGATCAGTAGAAAGGATCCTGACATCTCAATCATAACAAAGAAAGTTAGTCAATTCCAGGATTCTTTATAGTACAAAGAATGGTAAAGACTGAAATCTAAACAAGATATAAAATTTAAGATTTCTATTTAGTGAAATTCCATATCAATTATTGAAGTTACAGGTTAAAGAAAAACTGTTTTAATATGAATTAAGTAAAACATAAATTGCTTGAATAATTGTCTATAATTTGGCTTTTAGGGAAAAAAGAATATTACTAAAATAAAAGGAGAATAATAAATAGAATGACAATAACACTCTGTGCCTAATTGTTCTTAGTATAGAAGGCAAATTTACAAGGAATAAATATTTTCAATTATCCACGGAATACTGCTGGCTTTGATTTGGCTGATCTCAATTCTTACTGCTTCTCTGATTTCTTACAGCTCTTCTCTCTACATATGCCTCAACCCTCTTTATTATCCACAAAGTAGCATCTAATTGAACACTGTTACAAAATGAAATGAGAGATTCTGTCAGTGACGGAACACAGAGGGTTAATCACATTATGAAGAAAGTATTTGTATCATTGGTAAGTGAAGCAAGCAGAGCAAGAATCCTGAACCAATCTGGTTAATACTAGTCAGTTTGGATATGAGTTGATCATGACCATAATTTCTGGTTGATACCAACAATAAAGAATTAGTGCATTCCTGAAACGACAACCAAAGTAAGCTTCTAATATCTAAATGGCAAGATAGTAAATATAATCCTGCCACTGATAAACATTGATTGTGACTGCGTAGAAATCATATTAAGCTGATACCCAGAGCATTGAGAAATTGATTGCGCTCAAGTGATTGTGGGAATCACAATGACAGCATAGTCGTCCATGGTCTTGATGCAGCAAGGGACGAATGAACAGTGAATGTCTTAAACAGAGCCCAGTTTCATACTGACAGCAATGTCACTGTTGAGTCAGGAATAGAAGATCCCTGTTCATTCAACTCCTACTCTTTTTTTCTCTCCCTCCACTATTTTTCTTTCTTTTCAACTTTGGAAACAACAAGTCTATCAAGATCTACAGAACTAAAGTAGAAAACTTTTTAAAAAAATTGGAGTGGTACAAAATGATGAACACCAAAAAACTTTTTCAGTTTGTATTGTTAAGTAAATGATGGAAGGCAGGAAAAGAATGGAACTCATGGAGGAAATTAAAAAGGACAATACTTAAGCAGGAAAAATATTTCTGTTAAAAATTAATCCTCACTGATCATTTCTCAAAATAGGAGTTTGTTAAAAATTTAAAATGATGTTATTTTTCTATAGGGATTGTGGCAATCCTAATGAAATAAGCTTTTTAATTGAAATTATTTACTTTCTTAGAAATATCATCATTTGTAAGGCTCATTCATTTCTTTGACAACATCATTCATGTTGCAAAATACACCAGTACATCAAATCAATTCAATGATTATACATTTTGGTAGTATCCTGTGATGTTAACTGAGATTTCATCTTGTTTTATTTATGGCAATAAAAATGAACATCTTTTATTTTTAAGAAAGATTTCTTTGAGCAAAACTCAGTATAATGAATTCTACTTAAAAATCTTTAAAAAAAAAAAAACAAATTTTCCAGAATTTAAAGGTAAACTAAAAAAGGTAAATGATGCATACATTAACTGTATTGCACTGTCCAATTTTCATTCTTAACATATTTTTTATCTAATCAAAAAAATGATGGATACATTTTTCTTACCAGACTTACTAGATATAGAATTTTACCTAAATGGAAAATCAATTCACATCTGAGAAAAATATAATTGAATCTATCCTATTTTATTTTTTAAAAAAATGAGCTTGTTCATAAGCAATCAAGAGGCATTATGATTGTCTTTCAGTCCTTATTCCTTTTATCTGCTGACCAATAATTCCAAATCTTTATAGTACAAGTTAAAAATAGAACAGATTGTTTACAATTACCAAGTTAATAGACAGACAATTAAGGATATGTTGTCCTCCTCAAATAGTAAGGTATATTGTGCTGGTGGGATCTGTGCAAGACATGCCAGGAAAGCAATATAAAATAAAGCTATTCAGTAATCTATTAGGAGGCCTTTTTATTCACTGAACTTGTTCCAGCTTGTGTAAGCACAAATGAAAAGGACACAGCAAACAAGAGAAGGAATGAATACACTGAGTCAAATGCAGCAATCCAACATTAATTGAATGATGAGCAATAAAACTCACATGCACACATTAACATACAGTCATCCAATTCTGTTCAGTTGTAGAAGTGTGGAAATAATAAAACAGAAATATTAAGAAAAACAAAAAGTCTTTATCACTAAGTAAAAACAAATATTTGTGCTTTGTAGCCCAGTTAATATAAAAAGTGTAAAAATAGAACTTTTTTTCTGAAACAGATTTAAATGATGCATACATTTCCTTGGCATAAGAATAGATTAAATTTGTCAATTACACACTGAAGATCAAAGAGTTTTGCAAAACCTTTGTATGATACAAATAATAAAAAACACTATATATTCTGTGATCATTGAGGTGATAAATTATATTAATATTGGTTATTATATCATTACTAAGTTGTTAGATATTGTATGAAGTACAGTAAGATTTTTTGAAAAATAATATTAGTTCATTTCTATAAATTACAACTCTTACTTTAACCTGTCTGCATTATCTTCAAAGAAAGAATAATTAATTGGTATCATTAGCTTTAAGAGTACAGTAAATCATATAGACTAATAAGATGCTTATAACTGTAAAAACAAAAAAAGCCAAGTTAACATTAACTATGCTAGTTATGGCTTTATTTTAACTTGCTGCCAGATCATGACAGTTAATCTTCAGGAAATGTATTGTTATAATGGCTTCTGTCAAACAATAACCTGAGTAATTATTTTATTCTTCTTACATAGTAAATTATGAAAAACTTCAAGGCAAATTAAAAATCAAGTACAGAGACTTTTGCCAGAAAATATGCCTGCATATTTTGAAGAGAATCTGACAGATAGTGTGGCTTCTTGCCCCAAATTAATTAATCGAGTTTTCTCATAAAATCTTTGATTAAAAAAAATAAAAAATAGAAAAGAGACATGAATTAAAAAATCAATGTACAGTTAACATTGTGCAATTTTAATGATCATTTTTAGAGGATGAGAATTTGTTTTAAACCTACAATAATAAATTTGATGGCTGTTATGTTACACTCATCATAAAAGAACATTAACATTTGGTTGTAGCTTGTTCCATTAGTTATTTTGTTTCAGATATTTGCTAAAATGTCAACATATGTTGTTGGTGAGTTTGCAAATAAGCATTTATACTTTGGGTTTTTTTACAATTTATCTGTCATAGAGACAACAAATGCATTAGATTCACTGAAATGTCAATGATAAACTCGAGTCTTTACTTAATATACAGGACATTCACTTTTATATTTTATATTTTTAGACTGAAAAGACTTGTATAAGAAGTTATACAAGTCTTTTCTAATTATAGAAATAGCAGTTTAAATCATTATATTTTCTAAGTTTTAAAATATTCAGAAAATGATAACAGATAAAGGAATAATAATAATAAATCTGAGATGTCTCCTAAAAACAATAGCACTGAAGGAAAGTAGAATACTTAAAGTGAAGTGAGTGTGATATCTTGTTTCAGTTAAGGGCACCTCATCTAAAGTAACAGTAAATTGAGAAACATGTTTAAAACAATTTCTCAATTGCAAATTTTTTAAATTATTTATAAGAGGCCACAATTAAAGCTTCCTTTTATTTGTGCTGTGGCATAAATACAGTTTAAAGTATTTGTAAGCAATGAACCAACTTTCTTTAGGGAAGGATTATTTCAAAGACAAAATAATATTTTGGGTATTACAACTATTCATCAACACAGACCATAATTACCAAGTATCATTCATTTAAATGAAAAACTAACATATTAGAAATATAGTTGTTATGTGGCCAATTAACATGTGAACAGAAAGCATAGTAATCAATGGACCTGATCAAGAGGAACAAGCAGAAAAAGAAAAAAGATGAAAGTTTATCAATAGAAAATGCCATTTATTTGCACTCTGTAGCAAGGTGAGAATGGAAATATTGTGATATGAAATCCATAACTCCATCAGAATGGATCACTTTATTAAGTGGATAAATTACTTTATTAAGTGGTCAGCTAATCAAAGAGACTTAACTAAGAGGAAAAATGGTCTATTATTTGTAATAAATGAATTAACAATATCAGTAAATCCTTACTCTCCTTTTCAGTAGCAAGCAAATAAATGAACAAAGATTACTGTCATATAATCAATTTATACAATCATCTCAATTAATTCATTGCTAGTGCTGACATCTAAGAAACCATTTTGCTTATAACATTCAAGTTATAGTGAGAAAATAACTAATATTTCAACAATCACTTGCAATCATTGAAGTTAATAACCAAGAATAAAATAAATTTTATACTTTTAGTTAAGCTGAAAGGATTAACTGTATGAATGTGACATGAAATATCAAGTGCTATTTAATGCTTGAGAGTGATTTCTGTCATTAAAGTTAATCCATGTGACATTTTCAAATGGAAAACAAAACTAAAGACACATGGATAAATCAAGTGGTTCCAAGCAATGTTACAAAAAAAAAAAAATTATAGTAGAGATTAAATATTTCAATCCAATTTTAAAACTAAAAGCATGTCATTTTTTCATGTTTCAACATAACTGGATACAGGTGATTGTCAGATTGATCTATTCATCAAAAGCAATAAATCCAATTATCTAAGTTATTAAAAAGACAATGTTATCATCAAGAAATGTGCTTTCCAAAATCACCAGGAAAAGGTTTTAATTTATATTAATTTAAAAATATACAAATCCACTGCTCTGTTAGAAAACACTTAAACGATGTAAAATAGAAATCTTTGATCTGTTCAATGTTGTTAAAAGGCTCTTACTGACCAGAGAACACAAACAAAAGAAAAAAAAAAAAACAGCAACTGAAAATGGAAACCAAAACAGACAATTATTTTTATTTTGTGCATCTACATAGACAATACTGATGGTAATTGTGCCAAGAAAACTATTGACCATTGACAAGAAGACAAATCTCTCTAATGCAAGTGTAATAAGCTTTACAGAAATACAGTCTTCTTGAGAAAATCAGGCCAAAGGAGTAAGAAATCTCCAAAGAAGAGGGGAGTGAAGGTTGGTGCTTATTGAAGCTCACTAGTCAGTTTGTCACTGCCACAACAGAAGAAAGATCCAACCAATCAATGAATAAGCTGAATAGCCACAAAGTAGGGTCACGAAAAATTTATCAGTTTATGGTAGTTGTGATGTGCTAATAGCATAGCCAAAAGTTGGTGTAGAGGTAGTGGAACTAGTGGCTGGCCCCAGCAATCAATTGCCAGTCCTTACAGAGACACAGAGAATAAGATGGCGACAGGGGATGTGGAAAAGAGAGTAAGACAGCTGCAAGTGAAGAGAGACTTATTGATCAACGTCAATGTCCAGCCTCTCCACTACTGACAAGGTCCTGGCTACTGGACATTTAGCACAGGGCTGTGTTTTGTACACTACTGCATCAGGCTGGTTGGAATTCACTCTGACCATCTGCCAGGAACTGACCAGCACTGGGTCCTGCTAGAGTTTGAAGTAAGAAGTCCTCATCAGCAGATCACTAAACAACTGATCATCTAAGCAAGTCAGGTACTATCAGTGAAACTAGGGGGAAATACTGACCACGACAGGTGGTATTTATTTAGTTGAAATTCCCCAAATCAATAAACCTGCTTGGTGGCCCACTAATGGAGATGCAACAAATCTCTCAGAGTCTTCATTTCAATTGTTATCTTGCTGAACACACAATTCTTTTATCTATTAATTCTTAAAGTTCTAATTCTGACATTTTTAAACAACTAATAAGCAGCTCACTTTTGTAAAGTAAAAACAAAAAATAAAAAAGAGGAAAAAAATAATATATTTTTTTTGTAATCATAAATAGGAGAAACAAGTGACACTCACCATGAGCAACCCATCCGTGCTTACATGTGTCACATGATCTGAGGTGCAACTTCCCAGGGGCAAAACATTCACACATACAGTTTGGCAGTGTGCAACGTATAGCCTGCAACAGAAAGAAATTTAGAGAACAAATAAATTTTGATAAATAAAATCCATAAAAAACTCAAATAGTAAACTATGGAGGAAATACTTAGATATAAATATGACAAGAAATACAACTTTTTATGATTTTTAAAATATATTTTTTGTAACAAGGAAAAATTAAGTGAAAGAGTACTTATCAAATAAATTTTCTAAATTAAAGAAAAAACAAAAAAACTATTCTCAAAATTGTCATAGTAAACTAAAAAATGAAAAACTTTAAAATAATTTTAGAAACTAATTTTGTAGACAGGAAAACAAAGCAGTAAATATATAAGTTTTAATTTCCTTAAAGTGCAAGAAAAATATTGACATTGTTTAGTGTCAAAATTATTGTATGATGAAACTAAATTACAAACAAGATACTCAGCATTCTTTTAATAAGAATAAACTTTAAAAATTGAAAAGAAAGAAAAATGAAAATTTTAAATGATAAACAATTTTTATCATTCTACATGAAGCAAATGGATCAACAACTTTCAAGAAGCAGCAGTTTTGTTTCTTTGTTTACATGTGGGTAGTAGCATGTGTCTTTGAGGTTTCTCAAGTAACCTATTCATCATCAATTAGAGGCTACATAGTTTTCAATATATCAATCATCTATAGATAACAGCTCTTCATTATTGCCAACTATTATGCCTAGGAGTAGATGCTTTAACCTTTAGATTACAAAAAACCCATACAGTAGGTAATTGATTACATGAGCATAAAACAGTAAGATACATGATCAAAAATGTCAGATATGGAATAATAACAAATCAATAAATTCAGCCAAGATAGAGAAAAGCTAATAAATAATAGCAAGCAAAATTAAATTATAATAAATACTGGAGTTTATAATGTTAGTTGGAACATTTTTTTCAAAATGTATTTCTCCCATGAAATTAATTAATTAATTAATTAAAAATAATCTTATTCAGTTGAATTAGCAATAAAATAAAGAAGAAAGTTGTAAAAGGTAATTTGGAAAGGATAAAAAGTGTAACATGTGCATAGAGAAAGACACCTGATATTTTTTTAAATAAACTGTCAACTAAAATTTGGGGAACCCATTGAAAGGTAAAATAAGTGTAATGCTTGCTGACAATCTACAAGACAACAAATAATGTATAGGTTTCAATTTATAACCATCTGGTGCCATGATTTATTACAGGTGTTTTCTCTTACAAAACAGTAAAGAAATATGTATCTAACGCGACAAACGGAAAAATCAAAGAAATAATTTACAAGTTATTTAAAATATAGTAAGTAACAGAAGCTGACCAAATACTGTAAAAATCTTGTAATGCAACGGACAATCATGTAAATATAAAACAATTTTATTAAAAAACAGTAATTAAAAGAAGAAATGAAATATGCATGCAGTCAACAAATATTTCTTTAAATAGTACATTATTTGAGTAAAATAGAAGACTTATAAAATTAATAAATTACCAAATAAAAAAACAGAGACAACTCTTGTTTATCTAATAGTTATACTTTGATCAGAGACAAAAAAATAGATAAAATACAGTTAAAAAAATTGAATATTGCATTAAGCTGAAAGCAATTTTTAAAATTCTTATCAGTACTGCATACATGAAACAGACATTTCTCTATATAGCTTTGAGAAATGGGCAACATGGGGTGGGGGCAACTTTATTTTAACATTTATTTATATAACTTTCTTATAAAAATAATAAAAAATGAGAAAAACAACAGTCAACTGCTGAAAACCTCCTAAAGAGTGAATTGAACAATTATGAAATAATTCATGTATGAAACTTTGGAGTTGAGGTGCTGAAAATAACATCAGTCAGCTGTGACAAATTTTATTTGTAATTATCCTATAATTTTACTACAAAAGAATAAATAAGAATGAAATCTTTTATTAGAAGACAAATTAAAAGTATTACAAACACTTTGCATAATTGCAAACTGTCAAAGAGCTCATAGATAATTTGAAAGTATTTGTAAAATATCAGTAACATGACAAAATCTGAACAAATGTTTCGTATGTCAATATTTCAATGATCCTGCGCTCAATGACACAAATATTATTAAACCACAATAGCTATGACATGAATTAACTAATTCACAATCTGTATGTTCCTGCAAGGTTTCAATGGAGCATCTTCTCAATTCCCCAATTTAGCACTGCTAAGAGCTCAGGAAATGAAAGGACAATCAGCCGACTAGTTCTTATTGATGAGAGCTCTGTAGTAAGAGGCAACACAAATATGATGACTGATTGGAAATTTAATTATAGGAAATAAAGGGGTATTTTGCAAACATTAACAGTAGCAATAACAGGATTACGATGGCAGGCTGTCAAGCTGCTGTGGAGAGATGTTACTGTGAACAGCCAATCAGGCTCATCAGATATGAAGGGATGAGGGTAGGTGGAACATCACTGGATGTGGGAGGGATGATATTAGACGATAGATGAGCCTTCATTGTTTTCCGCAGGTTGGAGGGAGACAAAAAAGAAAAGCAGAAAAATAACAGAAAGAAACTAATCTGTCTTTGTATGGCATTTGTTGCTGGAGAGTAATTTTTCTTGTTTTATTTAGCTGCATAGTATTATGTGTATTTTGTAATAACTACATTAAGAAACAAAGGACAATAAACATATAAAAGAAATCTTACAGACTCAAAATTTATTTTTCACAACCTTATAAAAAGAGTGACTGTCATATATAATGCATTAACAGCTATAAATAATTATAGTAACTATCATACTTCATAAAAGTAGCAGCAATAATTTATCAGATAAAGTTAATTTCTAAAGTTATAAAATTTTTGAAGTAATTAGGAATGTACTTTTTAAAAGAATATTGAACTTGGTAAGAATATGACACTTTCAACTTGTTAGACCTAACAAAAAAAGAAAAGCATTAGAATGGTCAGCTTAAAAAATATATGTACACTCTTCTGAGCTCTTACAAAAGATACTTTATGTATTAAAAAGGCAAAGAAACAGGCCAGATTTACAGTGCAATAATCAAGAAACAGACAAACAGTGAACATTTATATAAAATCCCTGATTCTCAAAAAATAAAATTTATCAAGATCCCACCAGGAAGTATATGGAATAGTCTGTAATATACCATCTCAATGTCTAACATATGCTTATTCTAAGAGAGTCACAAGCAAAGTATAATTTCTAAATGAAACATAACTGTAAATGTAATAAATTTCATGTAGAATTAAGGATAGATAATAACATTTACATGGGTTTATATCTTTGAAAGCAAAATATGGTTGGTTGATTTTTTAAATATTTCACATGACAACAAAAAAATATTTCTTGGATTTTAGAGAACAGGAAAATAAAGGAAAAAGAGAGTCAGAGACACTGACAGACATTGATTCCTAAAAGTATGGCAGCAGTAGAAAGCTAGCACAGCTGTCAAAAAGGCAGGAAAGATCTCTTGAAGAAGCAGGTTACTAAGAACGCTTACATATTTTGGCTAATGTTCTATGATCTTATCTCATCATCCCATGGCTCAAGTAGCAAAAGCACTATCCTGAGCTCAAACAGCAAATGAATATTACATAGTTGAAGTGTAAATTTCACTATCTATATAGCTTGTGGCATAAATATATTAACTATGGCTTAAAGATTAAATGAAGATATATTTCTGATAAAAATAGTTTTGTACAGGAAGATTTTTGGTTAGTTTAATAAAAACAATTTACCAATCCAAGACAGATTGTGAAAAAAGCTAAGTTTATAACAAACATGAACTTTGGTGCTACTTATTTTAATAACAAATAATATATATACCATATACTCCATACAGAAATTATAAAAACATTGCAATTTTTTAAATTTTTAGTAAAATTTGTTTAAAAGTGAGTTCAGATTTTTATAAAATGTTTCTTAGTTATCTTTATTTTGTGGATGGTTGTAAATTTTTATTCTTAATTTATTGTTTTAATAAAAATATATTAAAAAAAACTGATGTAAAGTAATTATAAGAACAATAAAGTCAATTTTTATGAATGAAACACTATTCAGTGAAAAGTTAATACTTTATGGTTGTATTTTTTGACTTCAAACCTGCATGGCATGATCTGTGACTGAGTATGCCAATTTAGAGAGTATACATTAAGAGAAGATATTCCATGAATTCATAATAGCCTATTTCAGTTCCTGAAGAGTGGAATATTAGGTGTTGCCAGTGTACACATCTCATCATTTCCCAAACATTTTTTATAGGATTGAAGTCTAGAGAGGAGAGAGGCCACTTCATTACAGATGAAATGTAATCACTGAGATACCATACAGTTGTCTTTGCAAAATGACAACTAGCACTGTCTTAGTGAAAGATCGGCTTTATTTAGTGGTACTTGAGTGCTATCTGTTCTATTAAGAATAATGTGACAACATAACCCATAGTCATTAAAGCCACCACAGGCACTAATTCCTTTAACACATAACCTACAAGTAACCTTTTTCAATGTTTATTATTGTATATCATTAAAAACAAAACTGTAGTAGATTTCATTAATTGCTGTTTATTGTTTGCACAAATTTCCAAACATCTTTTGAGGAGTTTCATATAGCATCCTTTACAATTTGTTGTCTAGTTCTCTCAGAAATATTCATTTATGTACCAGTCCATTTGCATGCTTCACCATAAATGTCAGGAATACTGAAAAAGTTAGGGATGACAGTGACAGGTCAAGATTTTCCTAAACTTTGTAGCAAAAGGCTTTGCAACATTTGAAGTGATTGTGGAATACCATCATAACCCAATTTTGATTTGAGTAAGAATGTTTTTTTCTTTAAGCACAAGGAACCTTCCATAATTTTTAGAAAATCTTTTAGGGAACTCTTCAGCATTAGCATTACCAAAAAGCACTAAATTTACAAGTGTTTTTATAGTTATTGGACACAACGAAATGAGCTTTCATAAAAAAAAAAAATGACTATTATATTTTATAGAATAAAATACTTGAGAAATATATGTGCTGTTCACTTACATGTACATTATAATCTAGGTTTTATTAAGGATTTATCTTTATCATATTTTTTAAGATTATTCCAATTTGTGTTGCTTATTTGTGTAGAATGACAGTCTGAGAGTTGCCATTTCTTATGATTAACAGTCCAATGAACTAGAGTCACATTATTTCACAGTACTACAAAAATAAACAAGTATTAATTATATTTTGATAACTCTGCTAAACTTTTACAACAAAACTATATAATTATTTGTTTTAGACAAAGAAATTTAAAAATAAAATTAAAATCTCTTACTTTTAACTTAATTAAACAAAATCAGTCATATTTTTTGCAAATCTTCATTTTCAAAATAAAAAATATAAGTGTAAAGAAAACTTTAGTTACTTTTCTAATGAAATAACTATTTCCATATATGGAAACAGACAAAAAAGCAGCCCACAAAAAGTCATCAGTTTGTTGAATTGTGACTGAACATGTGTCCTATAGAGATTCTAGCAGTCTGGGGGGTATAAGAATAGAGCAGCCCAGTTGAGGTTTACAGAGAAAATACAAATAGTGCATTAAAAATGTGAATAAATAAACAAATAAAGCAAGTTGTATGAAAAATAAATAAATAAATAAAAAGATGCTCACTGTTGGAAATCTTTTTAACATGATGAAGGGAGCCATCTAGAAATCTCCCCAGCATTCCTAGTACATTTTCTGCAAAGAGTCCCATGGTTTTGGTGGAATGCAAAGCAATGTCATACATATTGCCAAAATAGATTGGGGGAGGCATTTCTAATGGGAAAGAAGCTCCTATACACTTCCTGTTACAAGCAGCGGTGGTATCTTGCTGAATCAAGACCCTATGCTGACTCATTTTGAAACAGACATCTTCTATTGTATTATTACATTTATCACAGTTCAGATATTGTAAAGCTGTCAAACACAATACTTAATGCATTACTTATAAACCAAGCAGAAATATTCTATTTTATGTTTAGAGGTTAAGACTACAAAAACAATAGTAAATTTCAAAACAGAGAATTAGAAAAAAAAATAATATCAAGTTATAATTATAATTTTTAGGAAACTATATTTTTAGCAAAAGAATTCAGATATGTGATTTTAAACTGCATTTACTTGAACAATCATGCTGTTGATGACTAAATGGTATGGCTTGAAGCATTATATTGAGTTTCTTTAACACAAACTGTAAAGATGTTGAAAACTACAATATGCATTAACTGTAAGATTTTCTGATATTTTTTTTCCTTTTGTACAATAATTCTGAAATTAAGTCCAAACATAGGAAGCTTCAGGGTAAAGAATCACCAAAATTGGTGACAATAACACAGACAGGTTATTAACTGGTCCAAAATATAGAGAAATAAGAGTACTGATTAAACATTTACATTAAAGAACACAAAATAAAATATATTCATAAAAAGTTTAGAAGGAACATTTTAGCTTGGCTCTGTTAATGCAAATCAGTTGTAATAAAATAAAAAAAAAGTCAGTTTGGGTTTTGATAGAATTTCACAATTTTCAGAATGTAATAACTGAACAATGCTTAATATTAAAAAATATCTTACATAAATGTGCATGGAAAAAATGTAAGAATCTTCAGTACAATTAAAAAGGGATTTAAAATAATTATGATTGATCATTTGCTCAAATTTTGTGAAGTGAGTATTCTTTCCCTATAAATATATTTCAAATTATATATACATATATATATATATATATATATATATATATATATATATATATATATATATATATATACAGATACACACATAGAAAGTTACATTAATAAGTCTGTAGTTTAATAATGAAAAAAAATAAACATTTTTACAAGCATTTTTCAGAATTCTATTCCAAGCCAATGCATTTAATTCAGTGATGAATAGCAATCACACTGACTAAACATTATACAGTGAGATTTTTATATACAAATTTAACTATTACAGACCACAAACTCACTGAGGTACTATTTTATATATAATTATGAATGTACAAGCATACACAGAGTTTGCATTATATGGTTTCAGCATGAAGATAAGACAATGCATAAATTTGAGGAGGAAGAATGAGAAATTGAAAATATAAGCAAAATTTCAATTACTATATATTTTGATAATAAGATGGATATGAAGATAAAGAGTCATAATGCTGGAAAATTTTACCAAATATCTAAATGATTAGATTATTGAAAATAAAGTTATAAAATAACAGCTTGGTCCATTTGATTTTCAGAAAATTTCTTTATAGCTAAATAAATAATAACTCTCTTTTTCATAAAACTATGACTGTGCTCAAATATTTTTCAGTCACATTTAAGAAATGAAGAAAGATATAATTTTGAATAATTATTAACTGTGGTTTTAAAAAAAAAATAGCTTGCAACAAATTCATTTTTTCATTTTTTTCAATACTGAATTAATAATTGTAAAAAAGTAAACCTGATTTTTTCACAGAAAAATAAAATAAATATTTGTACATTACATGAAAAGATCTTTACTTTTATAAAGATATTAATGCTCATATAGTGTGTGTGTGTGTGTGTGTGTGGTATGTAAGAAACTACATCTTTTTTAAATAATAAAATAAATGGTAAATTAAAGAAACTGTGTCATGACCATTAATAATTGAGAGTAATCAGTGAATTACACGGGTAACTGATGTGAAATCTGGCTTTATTAAAAATATTTTCATTAATAATATAAAAGCCTTTAGGAGCATTTTCATTAATTCAATAATAAATATAAGGAAAGAAATATTTTCTAACATTATATAACATATTGAAGCTGCTTTCAAAGTACAAATGATATACAATACTTTTTAGGACTATTTCTTTCTAACTAATCAGTAGTCTCAAACTGACTATACATTTGACTATATAAAATATTTTCTATTAAAAAAGTAATATAATAACACTTATAATTATACATCATTATAAGCCTGCTAAAAATGTATTTAAAATAAAAATAACTTACAATAGAACAATTTATGAAGAAAATGAGAGACTGATATAAAAATCTATTTTCAAAAACTTTTTGACTTTGACCAGAAGAGAAAGATGTTCTCATGAGCAGTGAATAATTTCATTTGTTATTCCAAAGTTTAAGGCTAAGCACAGTGTAAAGCCAGTGTTACATTGCTAGAAACGATCGTGCAAACTGAAGTCGCCAAGAGAGCATTTTTGTCTCTTGTCAATACCAAATGAATTTTCCATGAAAAGCCCTAGAAACATAGAGGGTGTGTCATGTATGGTTGTAGAGCAATTATCACCTGAAGAGGTCATAATTCATAAGTGGAATTTTGCTCATCAGCAAATCACGATATTGGTGGAGTGATACCTGCAAGCTGCACTCATAACGACACACTTATCATGCACTGCATTATGCATAGATAAAAGATCAAAGGTGCCACAGAGAATGTTTTGCAAGTCCACCAGCTCCAAGACAAAATCTGCCATTGTGTTGATTTTGAGTGCAAGACAGAGTCATGATAACAGTGTGGGTGATGGTAACAGGGGTGTGGTTAAAAGATTCAAATCATCATTATTTTAGTCTTTTATACACATTTATAGAAGAAATGAATACTTCACTGACTGCTTTTAACTCTTGTGTTCCCTGGTAATATTATATCAGATCATGAAATATTTTTCTGTTAATGCTAAAAAACAAATTAATTATTTCTGTCAAAATATAATTTTAAGGTATCTTATTTATTGGTTACTTCAAATGAATGTAAACAAAAAGCATACTGAAACAAATATATTAAATTTATTTCATTATTTTCTATCACATAATAATAATAATTAGGAAATATTATCATGCAATGACAATGTCTTTTATTAAAAGAAAAAAAGACAAAATCTCATACTAAATAAATGTGAATAAACACAGGGTTTGGCTCAGCTAATAATACAATAATAATCATTATGTGTTCCATGGAACCCTGAAGCTAACATAATTTATCTATGAAAAAAGTGTTTGGAAAATTATGTGATAATCAGTTAAGTTAAAATAGTTATAAACAATAGCAGTAAATACGAGCTCAACTTTCCTGCAAAATATGTAAAATAAAAGATAAGTACAGATATTGATACATTTTATTTACATAATAAATTTTGACTGACAATACAGTAGCTATTTTACATTATTTTATCTAGATATTTCAAATGTATATTTTCCCCCCAAAATGTACAAATCCAGTTCTTACAGACAGAATTCCAAAAGAGACAATTTGAGAATTTTGTCTTCTTTTTTTTGTAAAGGATTTTTTTTTAACTCAATCTAACTAACATTGTGCTGGTGCCATTAGCTTTCTTTTAATGTTCAAAGTTATTTGTGATATTGTAGGTTTTTTTTCACTTGTGGAAGTTTTAAGTTATTCTCAGTGGAAAATCTCTATATCTCTATTATTGGTATTATTCACTGGAAAAAGAGACCTAAGATTATGGCTAAAATTGCAAGTGAACAGTATAGTTTAACATTACAGCAGAAAGGAAAGAGATTAGATTTCTTGGTAAATAGCCAGGTTATGTTTTGTTAAATTTACTTTAATCTACAACTGAACAGCCATAACTGAACAAGCACTACATCTGTATATATGTTGGTGAAAATGTCTACAACTTGAGTTTGTAAAGAAAAATATAATCAAGGGATTAAATTTGGCTAATCTAATTTTATGATGCATTTTAAACTTTTCTAATGTAAACAATAGAAACTGTTAAAAGTAGCAACAGTAAATTAAATTAGAAAAGAAAAAGGTTCCATTTCTATTAGTTTTACTTTATATATAAGATTTAAACACAGATTTATTTATTTTGCAATTTTCTTTATAAAATATCAGATCTCATACTTGAATCAAACCAACAAGTTATAGAATTAAATTTTTGCCAGACAAGTACAGAAACATCAGTTTAGGACAATCATAATAAATATGTATGTGCGTGCATGTGTATGTGTGAGTGTGTATTAGAATGAAAAATGCTAAAACCATGTACAGGATAAACATAAATAGAATCTCTAAACTATTAACTTTATGATATATAATATTGATTTATCATTTCTGATTAGAATTAGAAAATTAAAGTGTTAAAATGTCATAAAAATAAATAAGAAACCAAATAAATTAAATTCCTTCTACCATTTGTTTCTGTAACAAAAAATCTGTATTTTTTTCATTGTAATTTCACTCAATATTTGTCTGATGGAAGCTGTAATGCACACAAGAAATATGATTCAAATTGTCAATACCACAGCATAAGCATCAGAAGGCTAACTTAGGGATAATGAAAATGAAACTGTTCATAAGTAATGCACTCATTAACTGCAGCATTTACTGCCAATAATTGTACTAGTGGCAAAAAGAATCAAGTCAGTCATAGGATCTAGACTGCTACAATGAAAGTCATGAAATAGTGATAGAGGAAGGTCAATGTTTTAGTTGCTAGAGACTGACATCAAAATACCAAGTAAAAGCTTCAGATAAAAAGATGAAGGGCATTTGATAATTAGGGATTTATTTACAGCACATATATAAACAATCAGTTGAATGATACTCTTGTGTTGTTTTCATAGATAACTTACAAAGCTTATTTTTTAAAGGCTACCATAACTGGTACTTAGTTTAAGGTATTAGTGCACAGATAATGATAAATTGTAGCTATGACCAGGAGAAACATATCTCTCTGGATTTCTATTAAGCTATGATAATAACTATAAGTAAAATGTATTGAAAGTATGAAAATTGTCATCACAAAAAGACAAAATAATAAAATAATGCAATGAACATTTTCTGAAATAATATAATTAGTGTTATAAATTTATAATAGATACAAATACCTAGTATATTGTAATCACTAACATTGATAGCACAAGTATTGTATTTTAGCTATTAAACATTAAATGCTGAATGAAAGATTATCCTTCTCTGATTTCATACTATGCTTATATGGACATTGCATAGTTAAAAGATGCAAGGTAAATAAAATGAGTTCTTTGCTCAGATTCAAAGAATTTTCTTTTTAAGAAATCTCCCACCTTAAAGCATCTACTTTTTGGTGTAGCACTTGATTTTGTGGGCTTTTAAAGTTGTTTCAAGTAGGAACACAAGGACATTATTCCCAATTTGAAAAAAATAAGTGAAAAAGAAAACCATAGTCTCAAGACTTTTTAAAAACAGACTATCACTTCACAGTTAAGATGAGAATAAAGCAAGTGATTATTAATAAATGTTTAAATAATTCAAACGAAGCTAATTTCAGGTTTTCTCAGAGTCCAAATATATCCTGACCAGTGCTGGATGATTATTTATTCCATGTTAATTTCAATTGAGAGAATCAATAGGCCTAAAACATAAGCGCATTAATTAGAGCTATGTTGGTGAACACCTACACTTCGTACTGGCACCAAAACAATTCAGATTTATTTTACCCACCGTTACAAAATTATATGAACTTGTATTGGAAAGTAATAATATTGTAAACTTGTTTGTATAAAATTTTTTTCAATATTGCAACACATGCATAAGAATCTGTAAACAATATCATCCAGCAAAAATGTAATAGACATCATAAAACCATGAAATTAATGAACTGATACAGTTTTTTTTTATTTTTAAAACTGATTTATTTATATATTCAGTGCATAATTAATCAGACTATATCAACAAAAGAGATCAATTGAAACTAATCAATAGTTCTAAATTAACAAGTAATGTTAACAGAGTATCTCAGTGGTGTGTCAAGGAAAAAAAACAATTTATGCAAAGAATAAATAGATCTTATACAGAAGAGTGTCAACTAAAGTATGAATAAAACAATTAAGCATGTTGATAAATAGTAGCTCCTCAAATACTTGGTTTTTATTTAGAATAAAAATAAGATCAAAATCACATTTTGTCACAAGTTTAACTTATTCACATTTTAATTCATTTTTCATAATTCAATTTCAATAGAATTATTCATAATTAGTAAAAAAACAAACAAAACATTATTTTAAAAGAAAATACTTAATTTTTTATTCACATTTCTTTTATATAAAACCACTTGAAATTAGATTATATAAATAACACTTAGAAGTTGTTTAGTTGGGACTTTTGAGCAAGTCTAAAAGAAACATTGACAAAAATGCAAAAAAGTTATCAGTTAAAGATTCAAGTGACTTGATCAACACCAAATAATATTGTATATCATATAAAGTACTTAAAAAACACTTCATAATCAAAAAATAGAAGTAGAAATTTAAGAAAACTTAGTCTCACCTGATACAGTAATAAAGTATTTAATTAAAAAATTAACTGTTTTTAATAAGAAACTTTATTTGCACTTTATCTTTCAAATTTTTTTTTTTCATTGCTGATGATCATAAATACTTGCATTTCTGATTATCATAAATGCTGGCATATAAGTCAACTCCTCTGATATTCATTCTGGTTTAGATGTGTATTTTCAAACTGAACATTCTCGCAAAATAAAATAAACCACTTCCATTTGACTGTCATATTCAGAGGTTTTAAATGAATTCATATGATTGATTAAATAAATATTACATCTCACCAATTCTACCATTAGAGTTCAAACATAACACAAGTTTTCCATTTCCCCAAATATGAACAAATGTTCAAAAATCACAATTTGTTTTGGATAACATCTTTGTTGGGAAAAGAACTTTTAACACCCTTTCATATTTTAACTTTAATTGATGTTTCTTACCTGTTGATGTCACAACTAAATATATGGAATAGTAAATGTATAAAACCATATTGCTTTCATTAATTTGTCAAATTGTGAAAGGTTGAATACTGGTACATCACAAATTTAGCACATTGTGTATATTTGTAAAGAGAAAATTTGAAAGTTTTAATAGCTTTTCCAATCAGTGTCTCAAGTTCCAGCATAAATCTGTACTAATGACAAGCTATGTACTTGATCATGGTATAATAAAAAGAAAAATAATTTATCTAAGTCAAATCTAAGAAACATTTGAGTTACAGTTTATACAAAAGGGAAGGTATAAATCTAATTACTTTAGATCTTATTGCTACATATCAAAACATATATTGCCTGTTTAGATCTATATGATTCTTGAGTTGTCCTCCAATCTTCATTAAAGGATTCAGTTTGACATAAATGAAGAAAAGTAAGTAGCTGAAGCATTAAACTTAATGATCTAAAATAGTTTGATCATTAACTGATGCAAGCTTACTAGTCGGATGGAGCATGGGAATTATTTAATCAGCTGTTAAAATTTGAAATCTTTCCACTAATGACAGTTTTCTTTTGGCTTGGCTTGCTTGTGATTTTTATGTTTTTCTATTTCTTTGTCGCTGACAGCAATTCTGCCTAATATGCAAAAAGAACCTGGCTAAAATAAACCAGAACTTGCTCACAGTGGATTAATCCACAATGACATTTTTTTTTCAAATACAATCCATTCAACCACCAGCTTATTGACAGGAAAAAATAAATCAATCAATCACACCTAATCAACAGAGAATACCAATGATTGTGTCAATAAAAACCCACTACAATGCAAGCAAATACAGTTCCTATTTAGTGTCTGTTACTACAATTGAAGAAGTTTGCCATCAATGACATTATAATGGCCACTGTAGCAGTGTGTATCTATATCTGCGATAAGTTTTGACAAGAATCATTAGATTACTCTGCTAATGCCAAAACAGTGTCATGACATCTAAAAGACTATAGAATTTTGGCATAGTTTACATCCTGGACCCCCAGGCAGTCATATCCACATCACCAGCAGGATTTGGCTGTACCATACTTACACAACATGTTCCCTGGGAGCTGCTGATAGTAAAAGATGCAATACACTTATGATAACATTCATATTGATTTGGAAAATCTGTTCAGATGAAATATAATGAGACATATATTGATAAATTGTTAGTAGGAAGCTTTTATGGATAGAGATGTCAGCTGAGAACAGGATGGACGGAAGTTATGGTGTCAACTTAATAACATTTTGCCAAAATGTGAACTGTCGACAGTTGAGAGTATACACACACCCAAAATAAATAAATAAAATAAAATGACACACACACACATATATATATATATATATATATATATATATATATATATATATGTATGTATGTAAGCTGAGGAAAACCAAAGTTTTGTTGTCACTAAAATCAATGATAAAATAAAGTTTTATGCCATGTCCAATAACAGTTTTTCAGTTTTAAAGAATAATAAAATCATATTAAAATAAATATAAAAATGAAATTAATGAAACAAAGTGTGAAATGTTTGTAGAAGCCTTTAGACTTATATATGTATATGGATATTGTTTTCTGATAGGCCTGTTATGAAATACTCACATTTTGTTGTGTGTGTGTGTGTGTGTGCCTACATAGTGACATAGACACTTATATACATAATCTTTTTTCTTTCATCTTATTTATAATGTATTGGACAATTGTTTCATCAACATATATTTACACGTATGCACAATACTAAAAACTGAATCCACTAATAAAGACAGCTTAAAAGAGGAGTAGAGAACTTACTCTGTATAATTATATATAGTTTTCAGAGCAGACAAAATAGGTTCATTTTATTGCTATTTTGCATAGCAACAAAATAAAACAATTTTGACAAAAAAATCTAGCAAATCCTGAACTTCTGCTGTGCTCTGACTTTATGATTAATTTAATATATATAAATCATTTTAAAAGCAATAATTTCTAATAGCTAAATTTGAAAGGTGAACAAAAGAGCAATATATTTTGTAAGATATAAAGTTAAGCAAGAAAAATCTTACCATATTATAGCTATAATCTCTAAGAAGAACAAATCTCTAAGGTGAGTGAGGTAACTTACAAAATACAGGATATGATAGTTTGCACATCAAACAAAGCATTATCTTTTGATCATTGAGAATGATGAAATCAAAGACAGAAAAATCAATTCATATCAAGCCATGTTGACATCTTCCCAAGAGCATAACAAATGCCATTGAACTGAAATGTCCTAGACAGAAAATGACACAAGAGAAAACCAGAGTGACTAGCTACCAAGGCCCAACTGAAATAAATGTCAATGCTTCTGTTTATCATCTGTAAAGTAAACAAGTTATCATAAAATCACTTTAAAATCAATGAGAATGTAAATTTTGAGACATTATTTTATAAATTATATTTATTTTATTGCAAATGAAAAAATATATAAAGATAATTACATTTCAGATTCTAATTGAATTTTTATTCATCAAATTTAATGAAGCAGATTTTTACTGCCAGATACTGTAATTAACCACAAATATAAAAGATGGAACACTTAGAAGGAATAGTTACTGTGATCACTGTGCATCATAAGTGATTTTTACATTTTTTTCTTCTTCTCACTTAACTAGTTTAAATATGATTTTTATTTCTCCATGTAGTGTCTCTCTTACTTGATGAATTTTCTGAATTACATCATTAACTGAAAATTATTAACCAACTGCACATCTTAAAGTAGAAATGAATGCTCCTGGACCTGGCATAATTTTTTTTTTAATTTCTAAAAAGATTATAATTATAAATCTTTAAAAATTAATTCTATTTCCTCATGAATTTCATAATACTGAAATCATCTTTTATAATATTCACATAAAAACTCAAATCATATAATTTCTTCAAATATAGAAAGTTTGAAGAATAATCTTCACATAATTAGTCATAATTTAAAAGTAAAAATTTGGAAAATATTAAATCTCATAGCTGTGAAAATTAAGAAATTTTACATTTCCAAAGTCAGTGACTGCCTTTATTTAAAAAAAAAAAGAATGAAAATCTAATAAGATATAGAGTTTTCCATAAAGAAATAGGTATGAGTTTTAAATAGAGATATTGTGATACAATAAAGCAATTAATTGTTTAGGCTAAAACTTGTGCTAAGTGACTACCCTAGGTGAGTGGGTGTAATAACTGAGGTTTTGAGAGTTATCCAAATTGACACAAAGCCAGTGGCCCTTCATACCCAGTGACAGTAATCTGTGACAAGATTACTGTGACTGGCTCTTATTACTAAGTTACCTACTGCCCAAGTATCAACAGCAAGTGGCTCAGGTGAGCTGGCTTTTGTTGACATAATGCCACTGACCAGCAGAGAAAGAAGGACAACAAAATTAAACACAAACACATAATGCTAAGACAATGAAGTCCACAGGAGATTTATTATTTTTGAACTAGAGAACTAATCAAGAGCTTTGCAATCCACTAAGTAGACTGTGGTGACAAATACCATCCCTCAGTGCTTGGCCAAAACTGAGAAAATGACTGGGAGACAGAAAGAAGAGGAGTTATATTTATTTTAAAGAGTAGCAAAATACACACAAACACAACTGATAGTTGCAGTAATCAGATTGATGAAATGCATTATACATTTACACACAAAGGTGTGTACTAATAACAAAGAAATGATGATAAAAGGATTAAATTTTGCTTCTTCAAATTTCTTGTTAACATAAATTATTCTGACAAGTTCATAGTAACTCAAAAATCAGTGAAGAATCTAGAAGATATTAAAACAATCTGGAAAAAATTAGAATTGCTGAAAAGTGTTCTAGTCTGAAGGCAATAAAGGCAAACAGAAACAAAATGCAAAATTGTTCTTTGTTTTCATATCAACTACAACAGCAAACATATCTAACATATATTAAATAGATAAAGTGTTATGTAAATAAAAACAATAAAAATGTATAATTATGAACTCTTTACAGTAATTTAATTATATATTAAGCAACCATTCAGTGGAACACTGCTACAAATAGACAATGGGTTTATCAATATATTAAATGATGTCAATGCAAAGTAACTATTTCAAAACATAATTCCTTCAGTACTCAAAAGGTATAGATGTATCAGAAACAGTCAATTTTAAAATTGCTAGAATATTTAATGTTTACTTCTCTTATTGATTGACAAATAAATCCTGACAAAAGAAAAAAAATGAGAACAATTTTAGATAAGCAATAAAATGTAGATGCCCTATATAAATGTATGAGTGATCCTCATGACTAAAAACATTATTATAAATCTAGCAAGTCTAGACATTTCTATGTTTGCCCTATTATAAGCAGTCAAAGACATGTACACTAATCAATAGTCAATGTATCATTAATTTTGATTCACTTTATGGATTAATTTGTTATAGGCGTTGACAATAAATAAAAACAATCCATTAGAAATGATTTCTTGCACTGAATTTTGAATGTTAATGAAAAGTGAATATAACAGAGCATGCAGTTTTATTTGTGGATGCATGCTGGAAAAATACAAGGTAGAAATAAAAGACTGAATCACAAACATTTGATAAGGAAGAAGTATCTTTCATATATAATGCAACATCATGGTTAATAGAAACAACTTATTAACTGGCCTGAATGAGAGATGGATTGCAACTAGCATTTCATGTATATATCAATTGACTTTTATGAGCATTTCATAAAAATTAAAAAGAGTAAAACTATGACAGAAATATGTTTGTCTTTTTATTTGTTTTTCTAATTTAAGAAACCAGTGAAATGACTTTAATGGCTGGAAAAAAAAGATATTGCACTTTTATTGACTCAATTAATAAATATATGATTTTATTAAAGAAATTTCAAAGGTTCAGTAAATTTTAAAGATTTTATTTTTTAGAAAATTCTCATTGTTTAATATGTTGTAAAATGTTTGACTTTATACACTAATACATTTTCCACCTACTTTTTTTTTAATATGAACATTCACACACAAATATATACACATTATAATAAAAAGAAAAATTCACATTTGGAAGTTGGCTTTTCTTGACAGTTAAAATGCTTCAAAGATATTTGGTTATTGAGTTTGAAGACAGTAAAAAAAAAACAAAAAAATTAAAGACTTAATTTTGTCTAAATCTCATATATGCCAAAAAAAAAAAAAAAAAAAAAAAAAAAAAAAAAAAAGTTATATCATTTACATAAATTCTGTCTCAAAATAAACAATACATATAAACACAAATGCTAAATACAGATGAGATATTTAAAGCTTAAGAAAAGCATAACATTTGCAAACCAGTTTTTCTTTCTACTGGAATATTTCAAAGACTTTTACTGAAAGTACAGACATACAAAGTAGAATTTAAATATCATTTCCACAACTGATTGTAAATGCAGAGAATATTGTATGTGGTGCATAGTAAATAATTTTGATTAAGCATATACAGATGAAGTGTGATCATCATTACAAAGAGTCTGATGGATATAAAGTTTCATGGTGACAGTTAAAACATTCAGATAGCAAAAGCAAGCCAAACTTTAGAAATGGGATATTGATTTTAAATGAAATTGAATTTATTGCATTATTCTGACAAGCTATGTTGATGGTCTTCTAGCTCACCTCTTGCACTTGGGACCAGCAAGGATACTTCTTATTCCTGTGACACTCTAAGATGGGAATGAATGAAAAGGAAAACCAAAAAAGAAAAAGTGACTAACTACAGATAAAAAAAAAAAAAATATCTTTGAAACAAACAGCAATTCTGCCCTCACCTTCCAAACACATCACAAAAACTAAATTTTGTAGACAAGCAAAACAAACCATAAGATATCTTACAACCGATTTTTATCTAATGTTACTTTTGTCCATTTTTATTTTTTTTAAGGGGTCAAGGAGAAGGATAGATGAGAAACACACACACATCTCAGAAACTGAAGAAGAAAGTAAGATACATTTTGTTAGTTTTTTTTTAAGTTGAGTTTTGTTTAAGAGATGGTTGCACCATAAAAACAATGAAATGAAAGAATGAGTGAGCTCTTAAGACAACATCACACCAATTTTGTCAATAGTGAATAGAAGACCCAAGTTAACCTGGTCTCAAGCTGAGAGGGTAGACAGAAGTAGAAATCATTGATTCTGCTTTGTACCAAATATACAAGACAAGGTTCTGGTTGTGTCTTCTGTCAATATCTGAGAGAACAATGAAGCTTTATAAGTGAATCTATGCTTTTCAATCAGGGGAAACAAATATGGATTATGATTAGCTTTTCTACCATGGTCACCTGCCTTCCCCATAACTGCCAATTCCACTACAAGTATCAGTCATATTTTTTTTGGTCTGAGGAGACATTTATCAATAGAAGATGATACAGTCCTCAAAGATGCACTTGTCAACCACTCAGAAAAGTCACAGTAGCTCAAATAATAATAATAATAATAATAATAATAATAATGACAGAGCCAAATGAGGGTTTGTTTATTTTTTCATTTTTATTTTTCTACTTAAGTTTTCATTCCTTTTACATTTAAAGCATTATCCATAATGACTTACATTTAGACTGTTATTGATCGAGTTTAAAATCCAAACTGACAGTACTGATGGTGCAGTAGCAGTGAATGATGACATGGCATCAATGGTAGCTGAGCTGCACAAAACAAAACACTGACACAAACACTAAGAACTCTCTAATAATCTATAAGCTTAGCTGGGTACTGACCCTAAGTTTCTTATAGAGCATATGATAGAATTAAAAATTAAAAAACAATACACAAACTACTAATATTTTTTCAAATGATTTAACTACTTTGGTTCTATTTTTTTTCTCTTTCACTCATTTGAAAGCATCAATTTTTCACTGAAATTCTGATAAATTTTTGATGATTAAATTAATACCATAGTTGTGTTGAATAGCTATAAACCTCTATTTTGCAAAAGGCTATTTTTTTTCTGTTGATCAATATTTTATGAATTTTCTAACTGTGATTCACTATTTTTCAGTTGAAAATGCAAGTTAAATTTAGCTTTTTAAAAACAAAAGCCTCAACATATTAAGAGTTATTCAGGATCAAAACATGTATTTTCCTCCTACTTCAATCAGACAAGTTCATTAGGACATTTTTTTTTAAAGAAAGAATCCCAGCTTTATTATTAGAAGAATGGTTTTGATAAAGAAAAAAATCCCAGAAGCATCATCCTGCAGGTAAATAAATATACAATGGTAAGAATACACATTTTTATACAGAGTTAAGTATGCTTAGATGTATACACCAGTGCATATTGAGAAATAATGATGTATACATTTGTGTAAAAAAAAATATGCATATAGAAAGAAAAAAAAATCATACTAATTCAGAGAAGATATCTATGTATACATAAATAAACTTATACATAGCATATATGAATAGATATGTGTAAGCAAAGATTATCTATCTACCTATTTACTGATCTATTTTGCTATCTATCTTAATGCAGATTAATCCCCAGATACATAAACAACATTTAGGCTGAATGGCATCATGCCAACATACAGAGTGACTCAATATTCATCAATATGCTGTCTTTTATAACATATCTATTGAACAAAGTCAATTTAAAAATAAAAGACAATATTTTTAAATAAATAAATTTAAGAAATTCATTTGATGTAGGACATCAAAACACTTTTCTCACTATTTTATCCTATTTACTTCATATTACATATGCTCAAAGAATGACCTTCATCTCCCAGCATAATTTAAATAATAGAAAGTAAACAGATTTTAAAGAGACATATTTTGAAGGAAGCAGAACAGAATGTTGGACAAGAGATGATTACATATACCACTTATATTATGTAAATTATTTCAAGGTTGGAATATGAGCAATACTGTTAAAGACAGAGCTAATATTTCATATTCTTATCTTTCAAAGAGACTAGACACAATATTTTGCATTTGTTTTTAAAAAGAATGATGTAGGTGTAAAAAATGTCTTGGAGGAGGGGGCCAAAAAAAAAAAAAAAAATTAACAGAGTGGGTTTTCTTTTTTGCATACAATGTTTGATATGAAGTGTATTCAAGATGTCATGTAGCACAACTACCAGAAAGACTTTTTGACTTTTCACATTTGGTAGGTATGAGAATTGGCCAGTTGCCATTGGACAACTTCTTCAGTATTATTTTCATTAGGATGCTCAGTTTGTTCTGACTGACATTGAATAAGATTTACCCTTGTGCCAAAATCCTGTCACTATTACTATAGATTACTATTTGCTTGATTTCTTGATTTAGCAGACTATTTCCAGAATCAGAATTAATATCTAGTGAAATATGCTTTCAAAAGAATGTTCTTTGCTATTAACAGTCTGTATTGACTATCTCAAGTGTCAAGTCAAGAATTATTATTGATATTGATCTGAAAATTTTGAATACTAATCGAGTGATTAAATCACTGCTGATTTTCAAATCTTATCTTTTGTTTTAGATATTCACAAATGGAAAAGAAGATTTACATAAAACATCTTCTGCAGAATGTTTTCATTGGGGAAACCTGGTAAATTTCAAGTTGGACAAAATGTTGTAAAGCAGACAGCATCTTTTCAATTGTTTACACCAACAGCTGGCACTAATTTGATAGTCTTATCTTCATGATAAAGAAGCAATGCACAAGTGGGGTAGCATTTGGACATTAATGAAATAAAGGAGATTCTAAAAAGCCTGAAAGCCAGGTTAGTAACAAATAAAAAGGGCAAGAGGAGTACAATAGTGGGTGTCCTGTTGGAAGGCAAACAAGGGTTGGATAAAGAAAAAGTCAAGTTACCTCAGTGAAGCTAAAATATAGCTTCTGAACAAAGCTCTTGGGGTTCAATCTGTGCTAGCTGTTTGGCTTCTACTCCAGAATTATTAGCAGTTAAACATAAAAAATATGACAATGATGCAACTACAAAGTGCAGAATTTTGTGTAGCAATTTCTTCCAGAGAAGAAATTTTTTTCAGATAAACCAAATATCCACAGCTTTCTCAATTAAACCTCCTAATAATAGGAAGCAAATGTTGAAAGCATAAGTAAGAGAATCCACTTAGACATTATGCAAGAATTATTCATATCACAGTTAAAAGTAATAAGAACAACACAGAAATTATTATCAAATAGTAGCAATTACTCATTTTATCTCTCATCCAGTTATTCTGTTAAAATCAGTGACTGAAGATAATTTCAATGTATATATAATACACTGCAATTGCACAAAATGGTTAAAAACTATTATCCATGACATATTTGGTTAAAAACTGATTTTGATATAGTTATACAAAACTGTCCTATTGTTTATTGACTTGAAACAGAATCCATTATTAGTTGTACCATAGTATTTCAGACCTTACCAGAGTCTAAGCTTTTATAAAGATGCAACAGAAAGGTTCCTTGCATGTTTATTCTGATTAAATGTAACCAATTCAAAAATAAAAAGAGAATTCTAAATTTCTAATTGTTGAGTCACATGTTATATCACTAATCTCAGCTTGCAAATTCTTTTCACTGGTCTTGTAAATACAGCATTATTTGAAAGATAAAAACTTAAGAAAATACCTTATAGTAAACATTGTAGCAGTGATAATATGCATATTTTGATTTTATATACACTTATTTAGCTGTAGTTTAATTGATTTTCATGTAAATGAAAGTAAATAAATTACTTCCAGTTTGATTTATCTTGTTCATATAGGAGAATATTGCAATAAAAACTTATCCAATTATAGACATAATTCTTAAAAAAAAAAAAAAAAAAATTAGTAATTCACTGAAATTTAACATCATAAAGATGTAAAATTATGGTACTTGACAATAGTAAAAAACAAAAGAAATAAACTAAATTCAGAATAACAAAGGTAAATAAAAACAAAAATGCAGAGTTGGTGAATATAAAAGTTTTGTAGACTTCATATATATGTATGTGGGAAGGTATTTTTCTATGTAATAAAAAGGAGAATAGTGTATGCAAAAACCAAGAAATAAACATGAGCTTTTTTAAAGTCAATAAGTCAATATTCAGACTAAATATGAATAGTTGCAGAGTACAGATAAAGATTTACATCCCTAAGAGAGAAACACTTTTACTGATTGGAAAAGTTCATATATATATATATATATACATATATATATATATATAGTTTGCCACATGCAGTCAGTTATAACAGTAAGACAAGCAAATTGTTATCAGGTGAAGGTAGCAATCCAGGCAGTTTTGTATTTATGTACTGAGTCTGACATAAAGGATGTGAATATCTTCTATAGGTTAACAAGTTATTTGTATGCCATCTAAGATGAAGTGTAACTACACATATGAATGCCTTTCTTTGACATACAACTTATCTACCCTTTAACAACTGACCCGATTTGTGAATTTTTACTGTTACTTTGTTTTATGTATTCTATGACTACATGGTAATGATTTTGTATGTGAGTATTGCTAAAGTAATTAGGGATTTTTACTTTAGGAATAAGTTAGCAAGTAAACAGGAATGACTAAAAGCGATTGATCTCATTTTGCTAGTGTTCTTTAAAATAAAGAGAGATAACTATTTTGTTTATTACATGAAAAAGTTCAGAGGCTGATTCTGGCTTCATAAACTCTATACTTCAACTCCATGCAGGTAATGAATGTGGTAAAAAAGTCATCAATCTTCAATTGTAACATCCATATTTAAGTGAGCAATTTAGAACAATCATATTGAAAATGTATTTGAATATTTCAGTTGACCAACATTGCTAGTTTAAAATTGTTTTAGAAAAAAAGTAATAAAGATGTTACATTAAGAAAAAGAAAAATCAAGGGAATCCAATTTGCTGATATGATTTAGACTTAGAGAACTGTCAACTACAAAAGAATAAAGAGGGAGAGAAAGAGAATGAGGCAATATAAAATAAAGACAGAGAAAAATAGGGAAAAATGATAAAAATAGAAAAAATTATAGAAACACACACAAAATAAAAAAAAATGAATGTTTGTAATGTTGGAAAGCAATCGATTTAAGAAAATGTCATGAATGATTCATTGAGTATTGAGTTGAGTAGAAATGACAAGCATCTGGTGCACGCGAGGGCCTTATTACCGAGTAGATATGAGTGGACTGACGAGTCGATTGCACATCGACCACGTGGGTTGTGACAAATAGTTGCAAGATTCAACTAAGATTCCTAGTGATGACAAGCAAATGCCGCTATGTTGTGTGTGTGTCGCAGGCGTTAGGCTTTGCTGAACAACTATCTATTTGGACACATCAAGGAAAAAACAATCTTCAATTTAAATTTTGCATTATGAAATATTCATAAGACCATTTCAGAACCATACCTTTTGAAAGGAGACACTTATACACAATGAGGAAGGCAAATAAAAAAAACTGATTCAACAAAATGAACAGGAAAGTGAAAATATTTTTGAAAAATAAAGCTAAGTTTCCAAAGCACTAGACTATGTTTTGTTGTTAGTGATAGTAGCAATGGATTTATACCCAGATGTTATGACATTCCAGTGAAATAAGTCAGAATAGGTTTTCAGAATATAAGCTGATATAAGCAAAAGGAAGTGTTTGTGTAAAGAAAACAGGAACAATCCTTGTTCTTTTATGAGGCAGGTTTTGGTTTTCTTACTGCCATACCTAAGTTAATTTCAGTCTCTAAGTCAATAAAATATGTTTAATGTGGTTCCTAATTACATAAAAGTATTACTAATAGAAATCAATTAAGGATAAAACAGTAAGGGATTGCAATCAATCTGAATAAGATCTATATGCTTTTTTGGTAATCTTAATTATTTATACATAAGTTATATTAAAGGAGGTCACTTTTACAACTTGAAAGTGTAAAAAAAAATAATTGAAAAAACAATTCTTTGCTGCATATAAAGTAAACATTAAAAATGCCATAAGGTAATTTTGATGTTACTATTAGAAAAGCAAATTTGTGTGTGCGTGTGTGTGTGCATATACTATTACACACACACTATTGGGTTCTCAGTAAATAAAATGAAGAAAAAAAAATTTAATAATTATTATTGTTTCACTGAATAATTTTAAGGAAATATCAGTCTAGTAAAATTACTAGGATGATCATGTGTTCTAGGATATATTTATTGCCAAAGATCATTTTGGTTAAGATTTATGTTGTGTTTCTTAATTTGGACTTGGTTTCATATAATTACACAAAGCTGTACCAGAGGAAATGTGAAAAGTTAACTTGATCTTTTGTATTCCATTAATCAATTAAAATACATTCTAGATTTAACTTTGATTATAATAGCCAATATAACAAAATTGAAAACAAACAAAAAAGAAAAAAAACAACAAAATTCTATAACAAATTCAAGTAAATTGTTCATATAGTAAAAGCTATGTTAAGTAGGTTTTAACAAAATAGGAAGCTTTGAAAAGAGCACCATCTCTAATATTTACCAAATAAATTTCATTGTTGCATTAGTTTTGTTGGTTTCATTTTTGCTTTTTATTCAAGTCAACAGGCAATAGCAATTGTTATTTTACTCTAATTCTCAGAGTAGCAAAAATATGCAAGATTAGATATACAGATTTGAAGGCTGATATTACAGGATGAAAGTGAGAGAAAGAAATACAGAGATTTATTCTGTGTTCTGTACGCAGTAACAATCAGAATTAACATACATTGTCTTGCCACTTATTTTTTAGTTATGCTAATTTGGAAATATCTGAAGAGTTTTGTTGTTCAAGTAAACAAATAAATTTATTTATTTAAATTTTGATTTTTCTAAAAAGGAATAGTAAATATAGTTTTTATTTTTGGCAACCTGTCATAATCATTTTCTCCTTACTGTAACATATATCAAGCAAAATCTGTAGTAATTTTTTTGTACATAGTCAGAGTCAGTTGAGATAAATAAAAATTAGATGCTATTTGTTAAAATTTATTTTAAATATCTTAGTAGAATGCTTAAAGAATGAGTATTAGAACAATTTGTAACAGGAGTGAATTCTGGGTCTTCTAGAACTTTAAGAAGTAAGTCAAAGAAAAATGGAGATAGTGTAATTAAAAAAATAAAACTAAATAGTAATGATATATTTTTTTACATGGGTTTTATATATGAATAAAATTGCACAACTTACCAATGTTTGATGAAATTAAAGTAATTTAGATTTTCTTTTTTCACTGTTTCAGAGAAATTTCTCTCTGCAGATGTTTAAGAAGATTAGCATCATCTTAGAACAAATCTTGAACGAAAAACTAAAATCAAACAAAAGCTACACCTTTTGATGTCTCCACCTGTTTGTAAAATCTAGGTTGATGAGACAAGTTTTGGCTAAAAATGAAGAGAAAACTAAGTGTCTCTTAATTTCTCTATACATAGCACTATTGTATCCTCACTGCATATAGCAGTCTATCTAAAATATAGTACCAGATGACAAAAATAAGTCAATGATTTGGAACATTCCTTTCTGATCATAAAGAAGAGAACATGTAAATTGAAAAAAAAAATGAATTGAAAATTTTGAAAGTTTAATGGTTTTACTATTAAGTTTAAAACAAAGAAAGAAAAAAGTGACAAAGGAAAAATGTTAGTATAATATCAAAATAACTAATAAAAGGAAAAATATTAGTATAATATCAAATAACTATGCAGAAATAAGCAATTTAACTTAGATGGAAACTAGGTTGGATTTTTGCCAAGTTTTAACAAATACTACAAAAGTGTGTGTACAATTCAAAATTTATGTAATCGAGAGAAAGAAAGTAAAGAGGAAAGGATGAAGTCTTTTTTTTTTGCAAATGAGTTTGTGTATCTGCCTTTCATGGAAGGAGCAAAGAAAAATCATTCTTTCCTTTCTAAGTCTATTTTGCTTGATCCTTTTGGGACCACACTTCAAACAAGAATTCTGAATTTGCTTGTAGAAAATCATAGAGTATGAGTTTTGAAATAATAAAGCTGGTTTGCTTTGCTTCAGATGTGAGAGACAGCCTAACAACAAACAAAGATATGATAGTTTGTGTGAATTGAGTATTCCCATTCTACAGGGTCAGTGCAAAGATTTCCATCTTGCCTATAATGCAGCGATAATAATATATAACACAGGCTTGTTGGCTGAGTACATATTTCATTAATTTTTGTACAATGCTAACCTGCTTGACATCAGCCAGATAACTGCATAAACACATCAATCTGTCCTAAATTGGACTGGTACAATGCTCACACAAGAACACTGATGATGCTCATTCATTCATCTCTTTGTCAAGGATCTACCATCACCAGACATAGACTGACGTGGCGCTCAGGCCCAGGCTGTTGTAGCCATAACAGCTCTTATCTTTGACAAATACGTTTACACAATTCAATACTTGCTGAGGGATGAGAAATCCTGGCAGAAACCAACATTCCATGACCATATGTGTTTTGTAGGAATCACTTGATAAGGCTAACAATAAGCAGGCAAATATCTTCAGTGAGCACCATACTCAAGTTTTGTAGCTGTGAAAAAATTGGCATCCACTAACAAATGAATTAAAACCTAAGCTAGGCATATTTTTTGTCCAGAGTTTTTCTTTGTGTTTTCATCCTGTGTATGATGTGATTAAAGAGAAAAAAATAGAGAGAAACAAACTAGAGAGGTCAGATATAGATCAAAAGAGAAAAAGACTGAAATGGCTGCGCTCATTTGAAGGTAGTGGAAAGTCATCAGGCTGTATGGCTATTCAGAAATAGAATAGAGGAGATGATCGCAGAGAGAGGCCTAGACACAGAGAAAAGTGAGGTGGGGGATGAAGATTTTAGTTGGACATTCACCTGGGTTTAATGTCTATCAAGAAAAGAAGGAAATAACTAACAGCATTTGTATTGACATTTATTACAAGAGAGATGCTTTTATAAATTATTACAGATAATGATGATGTACTCATCAAAATCATTTGTTTAAATCATAGTGAAATGTAGACAACTTAAAAGTATTAAAAGATAAATGTAAAAAATACTTTAATAATGTACAGAAATCATAAGATTAAAATGAAAGTGTTGAGAAATAATATAAAATGAGCTAAAAATACATTAATCTTAGCAATGGAATGGTTTCTTCTTGCATGAAAATGATTTTAGAGCTATAAATTTCAAATATTACATATATTCAAACTAAAAGTAACATCTGTAAATGAAGTATAGAGATCTTTGAAATTGACACAATTTAACCTAATTCCAATGAACAGACAACTAATTAAGATATTGCTAACAAGTAATTCTGTAGTTTGTTTATATAATTAAAAAAACTAGAGCAGTGGGTAGCTGGAAGATTTAAAGGTATTATGATACATGCACCATTAACAGCTATGTTTGACACTAAATAAAGTAGGAAAGGATTATCAAATGAATAAAACAAACAAATAAATATAAACATAAATTAATAAATAAATAAAACAATCAAATATATTAAGTAATTTTCTCATAAATTTGACTGCTAAAAAGTTTTTATTGTATTAATTCATGAAAGTCTTTCACAATTAACAATAGAATAATAATGATTAGATATATAAATCCACTTCTTAATTGAGCTCTCTAAAGGATCAGAATTCAAGAAGTACTATTTAGTGGTCCTGATCTATAAATGTTTACAATTTGCAACAGTAAAATACTTTAAAAAGCACAAATAATGGTAACATTGAAACACATTTTCAAAAATAGCTATTGTTTTTTTTTCTGCTTATATATTAGAAATAAAGAACATATATGAATTTCTATATTATAATGAAAGAACAAATATAAACAAGACTAAAAGTTATTCAGAGTTCAGCAATTCAAATTTACCTTGAGTATAAAAAATATATATATATATTTGCATTTGGAAAATGTTTTACAAGATCAAAAGTAAGAAAACTAAAATAAATGCATGTCATATTTGATTGGTTTTATAAAAATATTTACTTTTAAAATATAATATACTCATTTTTCAGTTTTAATGAAAACAAAATAAAGTATGAAAAAAAAAATATATATATTACCAGATGCAAATTCTGACAACAGGATTAAATAGTAAATTATTTTTCTTCAAAGTGTTATAGAATACATGAAGAATAACATATATAGCTATAATATGAGTAGTTGCTGAGAAGGTTTTAACTTGTTCAAGAAGCACCTTCTCACCAAAATCTGATGCTTAGTTATTTGGTTAGATTTTGGCAAGAACTTTTCAGCATCCCCTTGTGTGTGTGTGTGTGTGTGTGTGTGTGTGTGTGTACATATGTAAAATAAAAAAAATTGGATTAATCAACACTGAAGTAATATAAATAGTGAAAGACTTGTGAAAAAACAAATTTAAAAAGTTGCAAAAGCATATTTTTTGACAAAAATTATATAAATCTAACAGTAAACCCAATTTCATATATTTTTTCCAATAAGAAACTGAATTAAAAATATTCTAGAATATTTTACAAAAACTATGAATATAAAATAATAGTGAATGTATTAATTTGATTGTTAAAATTATGGTAATAAAAGATGTCCAAAGAAAGCATTAATTCCAATATACATTTTAGAAATAATGGCTCATTATAGTTGATAAAAGTTAACAAATATAATATGTTACAATACAAAAACAATCAAATTAAATCATGTTGGAGCTGCCAAGTTTGATTTTTCTTCTAGTGAGGTTTGAATTATTTCAAGATGAATGTTAAGAACAAAACAACAATTTATATCCAAGAAACTTTTTAAAAATGATCTATTTCACAATACGTAGAAATAACTTTACATGTCATATTTTCCATGAGATTTTATTGTTCAATACAAGATACTAAACACAATATGATACATTTTATTCAGGTCATGTTTAAAACAATGGTTTGTAAAATTTGATTGCTTTATGGCTTCTAAGAGAGTTTAGTAAGAATAAAAATATCACTAGTGATTGAGAATGTACAATCACTCTTTTGAAATCAATTCTTTTTAAAAAGCATGTTAAAAACAATGCTAACATGTGATGAGCCACAATTAATATCTTCAAATATTTCAAAGCATTAGGACAAAAGATTATTTTTGTACATTGTTAAAAAGCATGTAAATTATATAAAATCCAATTTTATCTAAACAAATTGGTTAAAAGTAACCAAAAAATTCTATAAGAACAATTAATCAACTGACAAACAATGTCTTAATCATTTGTTTAATTTTATTTTGAAAGCAACTACTAATTACTTAAACTAAGAGGATACAGAAAACTATCACCGTCATATATAAAGTTGGATGTGATTTAAACAAAAATTGATATATCCTTAGATGCAGCATGCAGTTGACTGTTTTGGGAGATGACTTTCCCCACTTTCCCGTGACTTATATACTCAAGCTATATGATGCATGTTTAATGAAGTGATGCAGTAATATGATCTATAGCATATAACGAAGTTTCATAGCATAAATAATCCAAAGGGCATGAAAGCTGAATTGTAGAAACTATTCCTCCTCTGACAAACTGAGCATACCAAACAGTTGTGTCAGTTGAATAGGGAATGCTGAGTGTATTTGCTGAAAATATTGATACAAATCATATGGGCTCATTTAACTTTTTCCCTCTGTGAATTGACTGAATAAAAGTTACAATTAATTGTGCATTTGCAACAATATAGCACACAGAGCAGCTTAAATTTTTTTTTACATTTTTAAATTAATAAATTTGTTTCTAAGAAAAATAAATGAAAAACTATTAAAGGATATTATTGAAAAACGTCTAGAAGTACCGATTTCATTAATTCCAAGAATTTAGGGAAGAAAAATATGTCAAATTAAATGCTTAACATAAATCTCATCTCAATATTCATGGTAATCAATAAGTTCTTTCTCTCTCTCTCACATATATTATATATATATATATATATATATATATATATATATAATAGATAGATATTTATTATAATCAT
Source organism: Acanthosepion pharaonis (assembly GCA_903632075.3). Classification (NCBI taxonomy): domain Eukaryota; kingdom Metazoa; phylum Mollusca; class Cephalopoda; order Sepiida; family Sepiidae; genus Acanthosepion; species Acanthosepion pharaonis. The sequence goes on along the minus strand of CAHIKZ030003108.1, from coordinate 2,979,585 downwards.
TCTTTAAAAAAGTAATTTGAAAAGTATAAAACAAATTATTTCTCCTTTTTATGTTATTTATATTAAACAAAGATATTAAAATTTAATGATCTACCAAAGATGATTGGCTAAAAACACAAAAAATGATAGATTGTAATAAGACAATTGTACAGTAAGTTTTCTTGTTCTTTTGCATATACATTTGAGAACAATGATTTATATAAAATACAAGTGTTAAGTAAACTTGATCGAGGTGAAAACAATTATTTAATATGATTTTCTTAAATCAGGAAGCAAATCATACTCACAGACAGATAAGTGATTTATTAAGTATCTGAATTCAGTCATATAATACTACTGAAATATTTCAGGTGCAATCAAAGCCTTATACACTTACAGTTGTGAACATATTTTACAAAATAATCTAATAAAACACTTTCATTACCAAATGTAAATAGACTTTATAATATTAAGCATCTAGTCAGATGTTTAAGTCACACTATTAAAACTTTGCAATGAAAGAAGATGATACATACAGGTGAAAAAATAAAATAAAGAACAAATTTAACATATCTGAATAAAAAGTGATTTCTAAAACAAAACACCCACATTCACTGAAAGCTGTGCACATGCAAACATCATACAGATATATAAAAAAATCTATTTTATGACAAGAAATAATGAAGTACACAATATTTAATTTAAGATAATATACAGTAAGAACAACTATAGAAAAGTATAATGTTTGTATTGCATTTAAAAAACAAATAATAATAATTTACATATGTAAAATAGATAAAAAGTATAAGCATTTAATCTTGTAATAATAGAGTAAGCTTAGAGTAAAACACTGCAATGTGCACAAATATAAGCTAACATATAAAATAGTCAATTTTTTCTTTTAAACATCATATTAGGTATTTATTTAAAAATAATTGTAGCAAATGATTATTAAAAATCCAATAAAGAATTAAGCCTAAAAAAGTAATATCCAAACATGATTTAGAAATACAATCTTAATTTCTAGACATCATATAAAATGTATCACTATCAAATAATATTGAATCTTTTTCTCAGTTCATTCTAACTGCACAATCAGAAAAAATTATCTTAAAAATTAAATATAAAGGTTATTATTTTGTAAAAATATAATTAAAAATAACAAAGAAACAGTATGCCATAACCATCAAAATATAACTAAAAAAATAATATTTAGAAGAAGCAGATTATCTTCAGCTATTTTAAATCTTCATAAGATGTTATTTCAACAAACTGACAACTATTAAAAGCAGTTAGTAGAAAGTTAATCTCAAAAATCATATCAGAATCATGTTAAACAAAAAAAAATGATATAAGAGATTTTCAGTGCAGGTGACAAAAACTGAAGTAGTTGAAAAGATAAAGTCACATGAAGTCACAACTGAAAGTAGCAGCTGCTTCTATGTTTGATGCAATAGTTACACTAATTAAAAATCTTATATAAGGTTTAAACAAAGAAACACAAACAATAACAAATTAATTAAAATTCTTAAAAAGGTAAGAGAAAAAAATTGAAAATAAGAGAATAACTGCATATAGAAGAAAAGAAAAAATGAAAATGAATAAAGAAAGATCTATATATGTTGTTTTTTAATTTTTTTCTTTCAAATTTCAATTACATTGCATCTGCCAAAGAATTTTTATTAAAAAGAGATTTTTATTGTGAAGAATAAAGAAAGAATAGTTGAACAATAAATAGCAATAAATACCAATCAGCTGCCTTAAAGTATTTGGAGCCTCTCCCTACATCTAAGAAAAAGAATCATGGGTGAGATAGTGACAGACAATAGATAGCCTAAGAAACTAATGATTACCATCTCAGGTGTATACACACACACACACACACAGTGAAAATAAAGAATTAATATTATAAAACTAAAAAGCCTTCCATTTTTTGTCATAACAATATAAAAAGTGATAAATATTATGTAACAAAGCAAAAATCATGTATATATGCATGAAAATTCATGTGACACTAACAATATATAAAATCTATTGAATATAACTTAAATTTTTCAATAACTTTCTGGTTAATAAAGAGAAAACAAGAAACAAGCATAAAAAAGT
>CAHIKZ030003108.1:2942500-2972500 GCA_903632075.3 Acanthosepion pharaonis | reverse complement strand
GGAACAAACATCTAAAAAGTAGAGGTTATGTTATTTTGTTTCAACTTTACAACTTAACATTAAAAAACAGATGTACAGAATTCATGTTTCTTCAGATAGATTGACTAAAAGACAAATAACCAATACAAATAGGTTTGACAGCATTGAGAATCATTGAAGCATATTATCTTGACACTATAAAAGATCACAGTTGAGCAGATATCAGATAAACACATTACAACAATAACAGAACAAGGGAAAAGAAGACATAAATCAAGAAGAAAAAGAAATAGAAGCCAAGGTGTGGGCGAACTGTTATTGAATTCTTATTTATTTCTCAGGCCAATGAATTTTGCAACAAAAATCTCTATAAGACAAAATTAGCTATTGATCCACATATATCTATGTACACTTGCACAAGATTTAATATTTCATTTACTGTAGTGGCATTGTTATGGTTGAATAAGTAACATGAAGGACAGTATCAGACCTACATGATATTTTTTTTTCTTAAGAAATGACATAGATTTGATTGGTCCTAAGCAGAAGAATTTCTTTTATATCTTTCTTAAGTTCCCCATGCCATAAAAAAAGAAATAGAAAAATGCCAGAGAAAAAAACCCCTCTCTTTTGTTGAATTAACTGTCATTTCTCATCCCATCACTTACTGCAGCAATCAATTCCAGCATATTGGCAAGAAAAGCAGTTTTCTTGAGTTGTGCACTTTTCCTTTTTACATCAATAAAATTAATGAAGATTGCAATTTTGAATCACAAGTTAGGACTTTTCTACAGAGTCAATGCAATCATTAATTAACCAATCACAAGTTCTTTCCTGCTATAAAACTGAAGAAAATTGCTTTTGAAATTGAAGATAGCTTGGTTGGTCACTGAGACAAAAGTAGCAAAAAAACAAAAATCCCAATAAAAACAAAATGGTTTAAAAAAAGTGAAAAACACTTTCATTTTGTTTTCCGGGGCTAATAATTAAATAAAAAAAAATTACAGCAAAAAAGCTAAATTAAATTTGACACTTTTCTTTGTAAGTGTTCTAAATGTTTATTTCTGATAAAATTTATGTTCATTTATCAGTATAAACATAAAGTGAAGAGTTTTACACTAAGTATAACAAGAATAAAACTATTTATTAAATGAAAACAATTAAAAAAAAGTATAGTAAGTTATTGTTACTCACAACTAAAGATTAAGAAGCCAGATATTAAGTTAATCAGGTTCCATTACAAAGAAGAAAGAAAAAAGAGAGAAAACATTCTAAAGTATAAACAAACAAACAAAAAAAATAATACTCAATTGTAAGTTTTATAGGTCCTATAGGAAGAGGGGTTATAAGTGGAGAGAAACAGAAAGGGAGTGTGAGGTCTGGTAGCTGGACAGAGAAAGTATATACTGAGATTATCAATTATCAATAAAAGTCTGCCAATCTGGCTGACCAGCCATGGCTAGCCAAAGAAGAAGAGGGATTTGTTTGACATCCAAAACACACACACACACAGGTCAAGTATAGGATATAAGCAGTGAAGATCAGTTTTCCTAATTGTGGGTAATTGATTTTAATGTAGTTCTTTATACTGCTGCTGCAATACACCTACAAGCACACAATACTTGTGTATACATACATATCTATATATATATATATATATATATATATATGAGAGGGAGTGAATGTGTAATTGATGAATGTGATGTTATGTAGAAAACATCCAAATAACTTTCAATATTTAAATGTGTATTTAATTAAACATACAAACATAAAATTATATGTTACAAATTAAATATATATAGAATATGTGTGCATGTGTATGTATACACAGATATAAAATAATTTCATATAAAATACACACACACACATATATATATATATATATATATATATATATATATATATATATATATATATATATATATATAAAAAAACAAACAAACACACACAGCCATTTGGTAAGGTCCATATTTTATTTTATACAGACACACTGAATTTTTTTTTTTATCAAGAGATGATTTTGCAGCTAATTTGTCTCTCACAAATAAAAAAAGTGCAAATAAAACTTTCCCAAACCAAAAAAGAAAAGAAAAAGAAAAAAAAAGAAAGAAGTATATTTATATAAATCCTATCTCATTCTTTTGCTATTCATAATGCATAACAATCTGTTGACTATGAATACAGATCAGGGTTGTCAAGGAAAGAAACCACTTTTTTCTATATTTTTCCAAGAATGAATTACAGACAAGGTAACAAAAACATCACATTCACCATAGGGGAGGTTAAAAAATTAGTATTATTCAAAGAAGCCATTAACTTTAACACACTAAGCTCAAATTGGACAACATCCTCTTTAAGAAAAAAAAAAACAGAGAAAGAGATGTAAAAATATCTTAAAAATAAAAATGATGAAAGAAATATATAAGAAGCTTGATAAAAAAACAATGAAAAGTACAAATTATTCTATTGTAACCTATAAGAGAAATAGGAAAGAAAAAAGCTTTACAGTAAGATTATTTAAAAAACATCAGTTCTTAGGATTTTTTTGTCAATTTTTCTGTCTTTCTTAGAAAGATTGATAAAATTAACGCCCTACTCAGAAATTATACTGATCACAAGTATTATTATTTTATGTCAAGAAAGTTTTCTTACAAAAAATAATTCTAGATTTAAAGCAGAAGTAAAAAATATTTCATAATACAATCAAATCTTTCACAGAGCAACCACTTAAAGATGACCAACTGTAAAGTTAGTGATACAATCAGAATTTTTCTCCTTTGTTTAATTACACATTCTTTATTTGGAGACACGAGTAAAAATCTGTACATAATTGCTGCTTTATTATTACTGATTTATTACTTCTGATAAATACTGTCAACTTTGTGTGTGTGGTCTTACTGAAACACCTGAAAATGACCAAGTATCAATGTAATTAGCAGAATCAAAAAGACAGAGATTAATCTGAAAGTATCATTGATACTGTTTTTAGTTAACAAAGCAGCAACTACTTATAACTAAAAAATAAGGAATACTAATTAACATTAATTTCATGAAAAAAGTATTTTGACCAAAATATACTTACTAACCATATTTGTAACATGCATGTATAATTTAACTGTAACTAGTTAACACCAACTGTTTATATCATTATCTACTGTCTTATTGTTTTAATTGTTCTTTCTCCTTAATAGTTTTTTTTCATATTCTCTAACACTCAGTAACATCATATATATTAATGGCTTTATTGTCTTGTTTTGGGTAAAAGAATTACACACACACACACGCGCACATGTGTGTGTGTGTGTGTGTGCATGTGTAAAATAAATAAGAAGGGAGAGCTAACTGAAATTAAAACCATATATGAAGTCATAAAGTTCAGAAGTGATTCCATTTTTTTCTTTATTGTATACACTGTTAAAACAGAAGTAGAACAAAAAATACTTAGATTAGATACAAAGTTTAATATGGGTAAATTTGAGTATTTTTTGTACAAAGTAAACTAAAAACTAAAGTTGTAGTCATCTCAAATATTTAGAGAGAGTTAGAGAGAAAGTATTGAAATTATTTGCATCTTATTTAATTCAGAAATAGGCTACCTTTTTTAAATTCATTGCAATCTTAAGTTCACTTATAATTTAAACTGTCTGCTCTTTATATTTTGAAATCTTTGAAATTTTATTTGATTTTTTCTATCTAGTTGTCTTGTAAAGATATCAAAAGAAAATGTTTAAATTTTAGTGTGTATTATTTCAATGCAATCAGCACTTATCCTTTTGTGATTTTCCAATAAACTATAAATAAAATATGAAGGATTTTAGGCACAATGACATTTATAAAGGCCATATATAATTAACTTTTTGCAAATCCAGCCTTCCATTGTTTTAAAAATTGGCAAAAAAGATAAAGAAACACCTTTAATGAACAGAGAGAAAAAAAAGAACACCCAAAATAGTTTTGTTTTTAAAAGATAATATAACAGTGAAAGAAAATACTTTATCATAAAAGAAGACAGATTTGTAACAAAAGGAACATCAAATCTTGATAGGAATAAATTTTTTTCAAAATAAAAATAAACAGAGAATCAAGTTGATTAAACTTTCAAGATAACAAAATTATAAAGTTAATGCCATTTAAATTAGGGTTGATGTTTGGTCAAATATAGAAGTCAATGAGTAGAATTTAATTTGAGTAAAAGGAGACTCATACAAAAGAGACACTTTATTCACAACAAATTATTTAAATTGAAAGTCATGTTACTTGAATCCCGTGTGAGAAAAAAAATAATGAAGAAACTTCACAAGTGAAATTTGTCACTTATAACATGATAGTAATTTTCTTATTTCCTAAGGAAAAATGCATACTTTAAAATCAATAGAATCTATTCAATATGCCAATATTTTGTATAATTTTACTACTCAATGTAAACTTTACTGCCAACATTTTATTCCCATTTGTCAGTGGTTTAAAGGTTGTGGAGCTAGGAGTTTGTTAATAGATTGTGGAAGAGATGTTCTGTTAAAGTTCCTAAGATATCGGCTTTTTCAATTGACTAAGCAGCAAAGGGAAGAATAAACTAAGTTTGAAGGAGGCTGGGGTAGAATATAAATGGTATTGGAAGTATGTCAATGACATCTTACAAACATAGAAGGTCATCAACATCAACTGAAAATGTTCCAAATATAAAAGAAAACATAAATGACCTCTTCATTGTAAATATTGGTCTTAAGTTGGAGGATGATTGACTGGCAATAAAAAATACAGGGAGTAGAACAAAAGTAATGGCAAGCAAGCAAAGAACAAATGAAGCCCTAATAACATAATGACTATAGGAGAGAAATAATAACACTCAGAAGATATCAAAGGGACAGCATAAGGACAACAACTACAGGATCAAATGGCTTGGCCAAATTTTAAAAGTAATAACAATTATGTGTGCATGTATATATAAGCACACAATAGAGAAAGAAAGAAAGAAGTGAGGATTGTTCCCTTTCAGTTGCAGATTGGGTTTGCAAATTATATATATATTTTTTAATCATTTCCCCACATGTAAGACAATAAAGCCCCCAAGATGCAAGGGGTTACTAAGTATAAAAGAATATTAGAAAGAGAAACACACATATATATATATATATACATACACACACACGAGATAAATAAATCTGTTAAAGATATTAAATAATCAGTAAGGAGAGATCAGTTCCCAGTGAGTATATTTAATAACATGAACAATATATAAAGTTAAAAAATGACAAAACAAAAACAAATTTGGTAACACTTAAGTTTTTTTCTGATTGTTTACTTGATGCTGATTTTTTTTTTTCATTAATTCAGGTGAAAACTAAAATCATAGAAAATATTATCATTAATAAAAAAAACAATATTCTTTTCATGTTTTAGGCTATATTCTATTCAATTTATGCCAGTTTTCTTATTTTAAGACAATATTCTATTCAATTTAGCAGAAATAATTTACTTCTGATAATGGATTACATCATTAGCAAAGTTGTTGAATTTTCTTTTTAAATTAACATTGCTTCTTTACAATGAAAATTACACTGCATTCAGAAGAAGAAAAAAATAGAGGTTTACTAAGTACCACAGTTAATCACAATACTAATATAAGAAAAAAACAAAAAAAAATTCTAAGATAAGAAACATAATGGTTATATTATTTCTAGTTCAAAGATTTCTCATATATATATATATATATATATATATATAAACCACAACCTCTGAAAACTGGAAATTTTACCAAGAAACTTCAAAATCAGGATAAAATTGATAATTAAAAGTTAAGTAATCTTTTCATATATATATATATATATATATATATATATATAAAATAAATAAAATTAGCGTCTTTAATAACAATGAAAAATAAATAAAATTTTTAACAAATAAATCAATGAAAATCTCTCAATCATAAATAGTGTGTCATAATGACAGAAAATAAAAATAAAGTACCTGTTTATCTGTCTACATACCATAAGATACACTAGATATAGAAATAAATGATTCAATTCTTTTGGGAAAAACTAAAAATCCAAAAACATTTAAAACAAAAGAAAAAATGTTTCCAACTATTTCTTCTTATTTATAAATACTTTCAGGTTATAAAACAATAACCATATTATATATATATATATATATATATATATATATATATATAGATAGATAGAGAAAGAGAGAGAGAGATATTATCCATTTGCAATACTTTACAGTATATAAGGAAGTATATAAATGTAAACATAAATATCTCTGATAAGGTTTGAAAATGCATCTTTGTATTATTTTAAAAGAAAATTGTGTCATATGAATGGAAAACCAATTAAAAGACTTTGACAATGAAATTAACAATAGCCAAATTTATCAATCAAATTAAGACTTTCTAAATCTAAAAATTATCTTAATAAATTGGTAATTTTATGCAGCATATAAATAAACTAAAAACAGGAAATCATAATAGATGAAGTGATAAAGTCTTTCTATTTTTATCAGTTTAATAATTTAAGCTTTTAAGTATTTAAGAGCAAATTTAAATAAATAAAACACTTGATATAAAATGAGAGAAATTAATAGTTTTAATTTTCTTTTTACTTTTAAATGTATTTTTAAGAGCAAAAGATAAGAGAAGGAGACAGCTGCAAAGGAATTTTAATAAAGTAAATTTCTAATTCATATTTTGGAATTTGGACTAAATTAAAATGTTATTTTTAATTCTTTTAGCTCCAAAAGTAATACAAGCAATTTAATAAGTATTTTAGAAACATGATTGATTAATTTTAACTAATGTTCATCAAAAAAAAAAAGAAAAAAAACAAAAAAACAAGTTGAATAATGAAAGTAAATTATGATAAATGAAAATGAATAAAATCAGTTAAATAAAGTAATTATTTATAATGGCAGCAAATTTAAATGAAAGCTTCATCATCACAGTAAAAGAACAAAAGCAGAATGAACTTTGTGAAATTTATTGGAAGAAATTAAGGATAAAAAGGGAATCAGGGCTAAATGAAATAAAGTCACTGGCCTATAACAGTGGGGATTGCAATATTGTAAGGAGAGCAAATACTTAATGGTGAAAACAGGAAATTGAGATGTAACACCTAAAACCACATAATCAGTTTTGAAAGTGAAATCAATGTGACAAATAGCACTGTATTTATGATAAGATACCTCCCGTGCCTACTTTTCTAAGAAAATGCCTTCACTATCTCTTTTCTTAAAGTCTCCAAACAACTTTCTTTGCTTCCTTTACTACTTTAGTTACACAAAGGGGTCTTTAACTGCTAGATCAAAAATGAATTAAGAAAATCAAAGAGACTTAATATACAGTATTTAAGTGCAACATAATAATGATGTTTAATTCTTCAAAATATTTAAAATTCAATAGTTGAAAAAATATCACACACAAAAAGTTTCTTTCCAGACACTGGAAATTATTCTTATCCATAAGATGAAAAAAATCTGTTGCTTACACACTAAATAAAATAAAAATAGAAAATGACTACATATATATATATATATATATATATATCTCACACACACACATATATGTATGCACACATTGGGGTTGGGGTGCTGAAAAATTATCAATGCAGCCCACTTTCCAGTATTTCAATCACCAGACATCAGAATATGGATTCAAGAAAGTGAGTTGAGAATAAAACTTTTCAGCAGCCACTGTGTGTGTGTGTGTGTGCATAAAAGATGAACATAAACATCAAAATATATTTGTATGTATTTTAACTAGTGTACACACACACACAAATGCATATGTGCATATATAAAGGGCACATCAGGTATTTGAGAACACATCTTTAGCAGGCCATAAAGACAACTAAATGTAGTATTATAAGGCTTGCACCGTATTTTAACATACTCCTATCTCCTTCAGTTGTATCATGAGCATTAACATGACAGCTTTCAATCAGACACAGGAAATGAAAAGATACATCATGCTTGTGGCCCTAACCACCAATCACTGAAATTCAGCTAGTTTCTTAAAAGTAGCCAGGTGAATAAGAGGAACAACAAGTAGCACTGCATAGACCACATAGAGATACCCACAGTGAAGTTTATGTTATTTATGATGATCCTGGGGGTTATAAACAAAAAGGACTATGACATACTGTCTCACTTCTTCCTGCAGGGCTTCAGAATCAGTGGTATAATATTGATATAAGTGCTTCAGCAAGATTTTGATTCAACCCACATAACCCATGCAACCTAGGAATTCTCATGTCATTCTCAACACAGGGCCTCCTAGCCCTACATATTTGAATCCCCTGTACTATGCATCATTAATGGGATCAACGAGTGGTGTCACAATACCAAGGATACATTGAAGGTTGCCATTGTGAATATCATGAGCAATATAAATGAGGAGCAACTGATCTGAGCATCCAACTGAATCAGAAGCTACATCAAGGCCGTCATCAAAGTTGAGGGTGGTTTTATTGAATGGTCTCTGAATTCTTTTTTAAGTTGAGCATGTACAATTTGTTTCAAAGTATAGATTTTTTCTTAATTGAGCATCTTTCTTTTTTTCTGCTATGATTTATTCTTATTTGTGTATTTTATTTTATTGTGTATCATATATATTTTTATTTATTCTCATTTACTTTGTGTATCATATATATATGTGTATAAGTAAACACAAAACACACACACACACATATATATATATATATAAAATTTATGTAAGTAAGGGAAATGGTTTTTTCCCCTCCAATAAATCAAGTATATTTTCCATACTGATTAGTAAACTAATTTGGACAATGTAATAAGACTCTTACTGTGTTTTTCACCACTTATAAAATGACCAATTAAACAACAATTAATTATATATATATATATATAAGTGTATTTGAATGCTAAAAAGCGAAACAAGTTATATTAGGCAAAGAGATTGCTATGATAATTTATTTATACAAATAGATAGAGTTGATATCCAAATGAAGTACACAATTGAAAATATAGAAAAGACAACAAAAGGATTTGTAGTCAGCTTTAGTTGATTTTTATCACTTCTCAACAAAAGAGTTTCATTTAAGTCTAGCCAGAGAGCTCTCCACACCAATTTACACACTAAAAATCAAAAGCTTTTAAGAGAGAGACAAGTTCCTTTTTTAATTCATTATCTAATTTGAGTAATTAATTAACATGAAGTCCCAGCAGGAATTAATCCATATTTGGTTGAAAGGAATTTGTCAACCAGAAATTGATCAAAGTGCATGTAATTACTACATCTGGACAGAAATTGCAAAATGGTCATTTTTCTATTGACCACTCATCCTGAGTAATAAACTTATAACAAGTGAATAAACTTTGATAACTATTGATGTCATTAGATGAAGAGAGGGTGAACATTGATTATTGGATACAAAATAATGAGTTAGTTTAGGAAGTTTAATTTTTAACAAGGATATGAATTAAGATATCAACAAAACAATATTTATCTCATTTATATGAGGACCAATATATACTAAATAAATAAATGTTCTCAAGTAAACAAGAAACTGGTGAAATAAATAAATAAAATAAATGAATTAAAAAATGTATTCTTTGCATTATCTAAACACATAAAAGAATATTTATCAAAGTATTAAGAATTTCCCTTTCCATCCAAGAATTTCTATTAGAAATTGTAGAAAATTAATTATTAGAAATGTAGAAAGAAAAATAAATTTCTAAATAGATACTGAAAAAATAATTATACAGAAAGTTTCAGGAAAGTAATGTTTGCATTTTCAAAAAGGTTTATGGTGCATGTAAAGGCATCATGAGATAAAATTCAAATCAGATAAAATGATAAGTTTCAGAAAGAAGAAAACAGATATTTTTTAAATACTTTCAAAGTAATGATAGAAAACTTATGAAACTAAAAATTAAAACAAGAAAGTATATGAATTCAGCCAACAACAGCAATAAGGGCATAGATATGAAACTATAAAAAGTTTAAGCATTTATGTCATAAAATGAATAAGCAACAGTTTTTCCCTACTTCTTTCACTTTTTTTCTCAAAAGAGATAAAGTGATATTTTTAAGCTTTTTTTAAAAAAGTTCTGAATATAGTAAAATACTTATGCATTTTATATGAAGAGAAAGTAGAAGATAAAATACTTTTAATATATATGATAAAATATAACTGAACTTCTTAAGAAAAGACAGATCAGAAAATTAGCCAAAAGATTTTTTAAACTGGTATTAAACCACATAAAAACTTTCTTAAAGAATATATTTAAGATAAAAATTATTCCACAAAAGATATTTTTTTAATTCCTCACACAAAAGAAAACTATTATTATAAATGTTTTAAGAATTAAAATGGCTATAAAACAATAACTTCAAAAAAATTTATATGTTAGGAATAAAATTCTTGAGTAGTATATTTACAAAAGAGTTATATCATGGAAAATAAGAATGCTGAAGAATTGATTAAAAATAAAAACATATCTGAGTAACATTTTGAAATAAAATAAACATAGACATAAGAAATAACCATAAGAAAGAACAAAGGAGTAAAATGAAATAGTTTAAAATATGGATAAAAAGTATTATGAAATACTGTAAAATTATAAAAATAAAAAAGACTTATTTTAAAAATGTGTCAAAAAAGATTAAAAAATGAAAAACATGAATTTTACAAGACAAACACTTGGAAGAGAGTGTGTGACAACAAAAGAGTTGAAACTAAAACAAATTCTTTTAAGAGATTGTTACAGAAATAGAAAGTTACTAAGTGGAAAGGAAATCTAAGTAAATGATTTGAAAAAGAAATAAGAAATGAAGGCTTAAAATTCCTGAAGCAATCACTCAAAAGACAAATTAGAAAATTGTTGTTAAAAGAAATGAAAAGTGAAAGCACAGCAAAAACAGGTCATCACTTAGAATTGGACCTAAAACTTAGTGTCAAGTAATACTTTAAAACTATATATATATATATATATATATATATATATGTGAAGAAATAAAGGAATATAGATAAATATATATATATATATATATGTAGAGTAAAGGAATATAGATATATATATGTAAAGGAATATAGATAGAGAAATGGAAAGAAATAAAGGAATATAGATAGAAAATGGAAAGAAATAAAGGAATATATATATATGTGAAGAAATAAAGGAATATATATATATATATATATATATATATATATGAAGAAATAAAGGAATATATATATATATATATAGATATGTGTGAAGAAATAAAGGAATATATATATATATATATATATGTGTGAAGAAATAAAGGAATATATATGTAAAGAAATAAAGAAATATATATATATGAAGAAATATAGGAATATATATATATGTAAAAATAAAAGAATATATCTATATGTGAAGAAATAAAGGAATATATATATGTATATATATGTAAAAATAAAAAGAATATATCTATATGTGAAGAAATAAAGGAATATATATATGTATATATATGTAAAAATAAAAGAATATATCTATATGTGAAGAAATAAAGGAATATATATATATATATATATATATATGTAAAAATAAAAGAATATATCTATATGTGAAGAAATAAAGGAATATATATATATATATATGTAAAAATAAAAGAATATATCTATATGTGAAGAAATAAAGGAATATATATATATATATAAAAATAAAAAATATATCTATATGTGAAGAAATAAAGGAATATATATATATATAAAAATAAAAAAGAATATATCTATATGTGAAGAAATAAAGGAATATATATATATATATATATATAAAAAATAAAAGAATATATCTATATGTGAATAAATAAAGGAATATATATATCTATATGTGAATAAATAAAGGAATATATATATATATATATATATGTAAAAATAAAAGAATATATATATATATATATATATAAAAAATAAAAGAATATATCTATATGTGAAGAAATAAAGGAATATATATATATATGTGTAAAAATAAAAGAATATATCTATATGTGAAGAAATAAAAGGAATATATATATATATATGTAAAAATAAAAGAATATATCTATATGTGAAGAAATAAAGGAATATATATATATATATGTAAAAATAAAAGAATATATATATATGTGAAGAAATAAGGAATATATATATATATATATCTATATATATATATAAAAAAAAAAGAATATATCTATATGTGATGAAATAAAGGAATATATATATATATCTATATATATGTGTAAAAATAAAAGAATATATCTATATGTGAAGAAATAAAAGGAATATATATATATATATATATATATGTGTAAAAAATAAAAGAATATATCTATATGTGAAGAAATAAAGGAATATATATATATATCTATATATATGTGTAAAAATAAAAGAATATATCTATATGTGAAGAAATAAAGGAATATATATATATCTATATATATGTAAAATTAAAAGAATATATCTATATGTGAAGAAATAAAGGAATATATATATATATCTATATATATGTGTAAAAATAAAAGAATATATCTATATGTGAAGAAATAAAGGAATATATAAAATATGTAGGTAAAGAAAGAAATAAAAGATTATCTATATAAATATATTTTAATAAATGAAGTAATATATAAAAAAAAATAAATAATGCAATATATATATATATATATATATAAAAAGAAAGGAATATATATATATATATAAAGAAATATATAAAGAAATAAAAAAATATATATATATATATATATATATATATATATATATATATATAAAGAAATAAAGGAATATATATATATATACGCACACATAAAAAGTAAAAGACATAAAATTAGGAATATATATTGTAAAGAAATAACTGAATAAAGAAGTAAGGGAATAATGGAATATATATCTATAGAAATAAAGTAAAGGAATATATAAAGAATAAATTGCAGTTATATATAAAAAGAAATAAAGTTACATACACACACACAAAAGTTTTTAATGGTGTGAATGTTAATTGTTAAATTAAATACTACCTGACCAATCTCAAGTTTATGATGTTATTTCAAAGTCAAAACACATACAAAACAGTTTTAGAACTGGATTGTTCTTTCTTCCTTGTTTTCTTTTTCTTCTTTTTTTTTTTGAAATAACAGAAAATTTGCCCTAAGTGCCAGTAATGATGACAAACAAGGGAAAAAAAAAGGAATTTGAAGAATTTAAATGTGACTGTCCTAGGTTACACAAATTATAACTAGTTCAATAACAGAAAAATATTTCCTCAAAACGAGAATATTTTATTTTTTATATTTTTAAAATCTTTAAATTCCCGAAATCAGTTACGTTTGTTTAGTTTTAAAACTAAACAATTATCTTAATTTGGTCTTCTAGATTTTTTAAACATTCATTAGTTATTTTGAGAAACATTTCAACAGTAAATTGATTTCTGCAAGGGTCAAGAAAAATACAAATAATTTTTTCAGTAAGAAAAATAAGATATTTTTAAAAAAGTTTTAGTTTTAACAATTGATAATTTGGATAAAAAGATCAAATATAATTGTATAATAGCTCCCATATATTTTTTTACTTAATAAAGTACAAATACATATACCAAGTTTATTTTTAAAAGTACAAAAAAAAGCGACAGAGTTTTGGTAAAACAAACTTTTGTATTTTTGTCTCGAAATAGTGGAATCAAAGGCAACGCCCGCCTTTGACTGATTGAATGACAACGTTTTCTTATTTCTGTAAAAGTTTAATAATGTAAAAAAGATACAAAGTAAAAGAGAAAGCTAAATCAAAAATAATGTTTAATTTATCAAGTATAGAACAGAAAATAAAGTACAAAAAGAATACTTTCAATCAGTTCTATCAACAAAAACATAAACATTATTACTGATATCGTAAAAAGTTTTTATTTTTTTTTAATTTTTAAATAAATTTCTTCATTACTTCAATAACTGCTTTCAAAAAAGTTTTGTCACATTCTTTTCTTAATTTTCTCCTATTTAACTGGAAGAAGCTGATTGGATTGACATCACCCTTTCGACTGATCATTCATAAATTTCCTTGTTTATCTACCGCACAAGATGAAAATAACGAAGATAGGTTTTCTTATAAACAAGAAAAGTTTTCTGAAGTTTCTAAAACTATCTACGTATTCTGAAGGGGGAAAGAAAAATGCCCGGAACTTTCTCAATCTTATTTTTTAACGGAAGAAACGTATCGGTGGGAGAGGGGGGGATGATTGGATGTCACGCTTGCACACAAAACATAAACATTGATGAAACTCATACGCCAGCGTACAAACTTTTCAACAACTATTCACTACCACGACTACAAAAATTACCAACAACAACGAAACTACTTTGTAAGTGCGATATGAGGGATTTTCAATTTTACTTTCTTTTTTTTTTTTTCAACAAACACACATAGATAACCAGTTTGGAAAATTTGTTTACATTTCTTTTATGTATGTATGTAAGCATGTATGTGTATATAAACAAGTGACATTTGTTAAAATTTACCTTGGAAATCTTCAGAAATCCAAATGCAGGAGTTACCATGTCATATGTCATTTGGAAATGGTCAGGCAGGAATTTTTTGCCAGGCCCAAACTTTCTTCCTATGATATTGCCACTTGAAACCATGATGTCTTTCCTCCCATACACTGTTATTGTATTATTATTAATATTGATTTTCAATTTCTTCTTTTTTCTTGTTTTTGACAGCACAATTATTTATGCTCTTCTCAAAGAAACACGTCAGTGTATGGATCACTTATGAGTGGAAAGAAAATTTAAAAAAAAAAAAAAGTTGACTCGAGTTTGATCTATAAATGTCTAATCCTCGAATATTCAGTCATCAAATACATCTCCATTCAATCACAGTTGCTGTTGCCGCTGTTGCTGCAGTTTGTAAATGAATTACTTCTCTCTCTCTCTCTCTCTCTCACTCTCTCTCTCTTCCTCTCAGTGCTTGCTAAACTTGAGAAGCACAAAGAGTCAGTCACGACATGCCTCTATGTTCGTTCAAAAAGTTTAGTCTTCAGATCTCTTTGTCATCTTGGGTCGAGTTTGAAGTCTGAATTTGGTCCATTCAAAACGCTCTCATTTTCATCTTCCTCTTGTTTCTAAAAAGGTAGATATTGCCAAGTCCCATCACTATAATTAAACTACAGCCTGTGCCAAAAACTGGCAGCCAACTGTCATATCCTGTTATAATGACTACTGTTTGGTGTCTGTTGCTTTTGAAAACGCACTTTGTGTCTGGTCTCATAAACATGCATGGTATGCTGTAAGCAGGCACATGTCACAAGTAGCGGCTCGCAATCGAGAATGCACACACTGCTTCTGAGTGGTTGAGCAGCCACAATCTACAATAATTAGTGTGCTAGATCAATATCAATCAATAAGAGGGGGATGGTTTCTCTCAATGGACAACAACGGGGCCCTATGACAGACAGAGAGCAGAGTGGAACAACCACCACACTCTCCCTGTGACAGGCCCTCAAGGGGGCAAGCCTAATTCATCTTAACAACTGCCGACACACGAGAAATTTTTAGAATCTCTCCCCCTACCTCTCTCCCTACCTACCTAACACTATTTTTCTATGTCCTCCTCCTTCTCCTCCTCCTATTCGGGTTGCCAACCCCTCCCCCACAATTCCACTCATACTCCTCCCCCTTTTCGGTTGTGCACCTCCCCTCCCCTCAAGGAAGAGTGCAACCCTAACCTCAAGGATGATGGAGCTATTTGATGAGCCCACTACTAGGTCCACAAGTGACTCTGATTCTTTCAAGTAAACTGATCCATATTTTCCTGCACTCTATTGGAATGACATCATAATCTTTTCGCTACTACTGGCGAAAGCTCCGAAGATACCGGACCAAACAGTCGAGATGAGATTCAGTTCTTTTTTACTCTATCTCTTTCTTCGCTTTTAGTTTTCATTCATACCAAAACCAACTCTATAAATAGGCCCTTCTACTCTTGGTAGTCAACTGAACTAAGAAGAATTAGAAGAAAAAAAAAAAACATAACACAGACGGCAGGATAGAACAAAACTGACTACAAAACAATTATGGACTAATTAATACCTACATCTCTACATATACACTCACATGCAGGAAGTTAAAGCGCAGATTATTATACAAAGTTTTAAAAGCGAGTCGACTGACTGGGCCGATAAGAGATACTGCTAGTAGCATCTTAATTGGACATATCTATTTCTTTCTTTGAGTGATTGTGTTTTATATATATATATATATATATATATATATATATATATATATATATATATATAGCACTATGCCCGAAGTGGTGATAGGCAATAATATTCACTTATTTATTTCAAGTACATCAGAATATCGTGTAACAAACTACTTTCTCATTTCGGCCTTTTACTACTGACAAGGAGATGCACGCGATTTACTGAACAAAAATAGTGAAAGTAAAATTTCCTTCCAAGAACGTACACATGCACGCAAGCGTACATGCACGCATACATACATTGAGAAACATGCATATGCACACGTAAATACTACATACACATAGGCATGAAGAAGAAGAAGAAGAAGAGCAAAAATCTTTTACCTCAAGTGGCTTCATTGCTGGCTGGATATCGGCATGTCGAGGATTTCAGTCACAATACTGGGGACCCTGGTGAAATGGATAGTAGACGAAAAACTATATTTAGGTCTGAAAACCTTCAGGCTACTATTTTCACTTCTTTTGTATCAATTTATGACAATTACATTATTAGATGGACGTCTTTGGTATTTCACAAAAATTTACATGATCGACTCTTCTTTTTTAATGATTCACATGTATGGGTATGTATACAAAAATATGAAAATAACAACAAACTCAAGAATCAACCCAGAATAGAAAATGGGGAAAGAAAAAAATATATAAAATGACTACTGAAAAAAGTCTTCAATCAATATTCTTACATTGTGAAAGGACAAACACAGGGAGAGAAAGAAGTGTGCATGAGTGCGTGTATGCGATGAAGAAGGGCAAAGTCATACGGAGAAGATAGAACTGAATAAGAATATTAATTTCGAATGTGGTATGACCACAGCCACAGCACACGGAACAGGGCAAATCGGAGCGCAGCAGAAGAAAGAGGGACGATGACACACATCATCATCATCATCATTCATTCCTATACAAATCCGTCCACACCACGTACACACATACACACACACACACAAGCACACACCTAAAAATCAGAAAAAGGCATCACCAAAAGAAAAAGGAAAAGTAGGTTTGAAGGAGAAAAAAGTGAAAAGAATTGAAGAGAACCTCCGAAGTCTTTTAAAAAAATCAATTATTCATTGCGGAGTGTCCTAATTCGTGTAATTAAAATGCTTTTGAATGGTTGATTAATTTAAAACAATTTGTGATGCCAGAGTTTGGGGAGACCACGGGACCTTCATTAGGATGTCATAGCAAAAAACGGATACGGGAAACTATACTATGTATAAATATTATTTATATCAAAAGAAAGGTGGAGGGTGGGTTAAAAAAATTCCTACCGCCAGCCACAAGTTTTCCGTGGATCATAACAGAAATAAAAAGGAAATCCTCTGGAGATGTCGTTGATGCCGCTTGTTGAAAGAAGAGAAAACGAAGGACGACTGAGAATAAAACGAAGAAGAGAAGGGAGTAAAAAAAAATTCCTGCCTGGGTCAAAGCTGTCTGGGTCCCTACTGTGGTAGTGTCGTTGGTCGCCTTACAAGTGTGGTGGATCACTTGGCCCTCCAGTGACCCCCAACACCCCCGCCAGCAACAGCAGCAGCAGCAGTCAGTAGTGGCATGGCCGTGGATCAATGATGATGCACACACACAAACTCCATCACATCAAGGAGACGAACAGATGTATATATTTACGTGTACATACACATAGTCACACACGGCCTGTTCTGTTCGTTCTCCTTCCTTCTCTTGCTCTAGGACTCTGGGAGAATGATGATGATCATGATGATGATGGTGCAGGCGAATGTCACAGCTTACTACTCAGCGGCGGCGGTGGCAAGGACATGCCTATACACCACTGTGGCCGTAATCGCTTTTTCTTTTCTCTTTTCTGTCTTCTTCCTTCTTTTATTCTGGCTTTCCCTTTTACCAAATCAATGGTGGGTGCCAGGCGCAGTCAAAGACAGATGGCACTTTTAATGCCGTATGGGTTTTATGCTAATGCAGCTTGATTAAAAACATTCTTTTTTTTTTCGTTAATAATCAATCAGACAGTAATTGTTGTTCTGCGACAAGCGACCGACCATGACAAATTTATGCTGGTGGTGGTAAGGGGTACAAAAAGACAAGAGTTTTATAGATTGATTGAAAGCTGGATAAAGAGAGAGATGAAGGAAGGATGAACGGACGAAGGAAAGAAAAGAGACAACGAACCAAACACAAATGACAAAAGAAAGAAAAGAGAAAGTAAAAAGAATGACGATGACACGCACACACACGCACACAGAGGACCGGGAGGCTTGTTGCAGCAAAGTCAGTTAATGGCAGTAATAATAGTTTTTGGTGGAGATGGTGGACCCTCTCTAGAGGAATGCGAGGAGGTGAACAGAGTCAGAAGGAAAACAGAAAGACACAGAGACTGACTTGACATGCACCTAAGACGTAGATACGGATATATTTTGGTATAATGGGCATAAAAGAAAAGAAAAGAAAAGATATACTTAGAAAGAACGGCCCGCGGCTAAGAGTCACAAGAAGAGGATGGCCGAAACAAGTTTAAGGTGAACATGATGGAATGGACACAGTGAAGTGACAACAATGAAATGACGCACACACCAGAGAAATGCAGGTTCAGTCAGGGGAGGACAGAGGACAGAGGGCAGGGCCGACTTAAAAGGAGAGGGTAGAGAAGCATAGAGAATGAGTATTATTCTGTATTACAGGGTCACAGGGTATTGGTGGGGGTCACATGTGCAAGGTGAACACAACAACGGTAATAATAACGATCTTCTCATCGCATTCTTTCACTCCCCGTTTATGGTGATGGTGATGGTGATGAAAATGACAGCGAATGTTGTTGCACTCCTTTCAATACAACATTAATTACTTTTTTGTCTTATTCATCTCTTTTACACTTTCTTCAAACACTTTAAGCGACACACACACACACAAACGTTAGTAATGATACTAGGATTAATAGTCTAAAATTTAGACTCTAAATAAATAATATAAATAATAATAGATACATTACAGTCGGGCAAGCTTGGGTAAAAATCCCTTGTGGGTAGGTAATGTACTCAGACCAACATCTATCATTCACTCGACTCGGGCATCTCTTAGTTTTTTGTTGCAGTTAGTGTCTTTTTCTTTTTAAAATGTCATATACTTGATAAATACCACATTTGTCGAATTCCACTTTTTTTCCCTTTTTGTTCTTCCTCAAGAAGTCTCTACGAACAAAATTGGTAAAGATGTAGAAATGTAGTAAAAGTTTTTACAGTAACTATTTGGTTAGTCTATCTGTCCGTCAGGTCGGGTCGTTGGTATTTCTACGTGTGTCGATGATGTACAAATTTACATAGACACACACGTCACGGGTCGTTGTGTATTATTATTATTATTATTATTATTGTTATTATTATTATTATATTATTATTATTATTGCAATGATGTCTCTGGTTTTGGGATAGATGAGACAGACACACAGATAGAAAGATAGATGGATGGATGGATGAAGATGCTGGTCTGGTGTGTCTCTCTTTCACTGTGGGTTTTTGCCTGTTCGTCGTTGTTGTCGACGTCCTCTATCTGTCTGTCCGCTCTTTCTCTCTCTCTCTCTCTAGCTGCTCGTCCCACCGTCCTGCTAGATGATCATCATCACCAACATCATTATCCTCTTCATCATCGTCCCACCGTGTGCCGGGGGCCGGGCCACTGATGATGAGAATGATGAAGATGATGGTGGTAGTGATGCTGAGGGGAGGCAGGCTTCCTTCCAGCAGGCGAACACTGTCAACTAGACACAGCAGTCGGCAACGTGCCCACGCTGTCGGAGCCAGCAAAAACATTGGCACGGACCGCCGACCGAACGGCCGATCCGATCGTTTTTACTCCTTAGAGTTTGTGTGCTCAACAAAATCAGTGTGGAAAACTCTATGCTGTCTCATCTTTTTGTTCTTTATTAGTTTGTCAGGAATAAGTACGGTAGGAAAGAGAGGAAAAACTACTAACAATGTCAAAACACTTCCCATTTTTGTGTCGTTGTAAACAGGCCAGGTAATAACGGGTCTCTGGTACCAACATATCGCGTCGTTATGAGAAAACTACAGAAGTTGGATATTGGAGAAAAATAAAGTAAAAGACAAAAATGATTAGGTTTGTTTTTCACGAACGGTTCAGTTAATAATAATAATAATAACAATGAGGTCATTCCCTGTGACAACGATTCAGTCCTTTATCTGAGAAAAAAAAATTAAGTGTAAGCCTCATTTGGGAGTCCATTCTTTTTATTACTTTCTTCATCTTTTTATTTAGTCAGGTACACAAAAGAAAATTGAGCTAAAAAGTCTTTTAGATGTTAAAAATAATAATATCAATGTGTCGCAGTAAACAGGCCAACTTATGCGACAATGGGTCGAATAGACAAAATATATTCTTCACTTTTTTTACATGTTCTTACAAAATTAAATTGGGATGTAGAAAATTATTTGAATGAAAACAAAAAAATGCTAGTTTCATACTAATTCTTCTGCCCTATTTTTTTTTTTATTAAATACATGATGAAATCAATTTCTTAAGTCATTGTGGCTGTCCTTTATTTGAAAAATAGATTGTTTAATAGCAGTTCTAGTAGTGATCAATTTTGATTGTTTTAAAACGTTTCGGTGAAGAGAGTTCTCATTGCTCTAGTATTGAAAAAAAAGGTCAATTTCCGGTTCTACATCTTTTATTCAGTCCGTCTTTAAATTTCGTTTCCAGAATTTTTCATCTACAAAAGGCCCATTCTCTAATGTTGTTCCAAACAACAACAACACAAAAAAATGATTGGAGAGTGTTCTTTATGTCCAAGAAAAACGAACTCTACAAATTAAATAAAATCCCTTGGACACAATCTGGGGGATCAGTTTATTTCATCAGTTTGGCGTAAAAACGATTCCCCAATTCTTCCAAATTTTCTCTGCTTATTTTCATGACAGAATGGTTGACCCCAGAGATACAGACAGACAGACAGACCGACCATGAACATTATTTGTCACATTCAAAGTACTTAAGGGGACCTAAAGAAAGAAATGTAGTAATTCATCTTTCTTTACTGTTTTTACTTTTTAGTGTTGTAAATTAATTTAATCATTATTAAAAGGTTGATCCGACGATCAGTTTATCTACTAAAAAAAACTGATCAAATTGGACAGTGAGTATCAACGAATTATTCCTAAGATAAATTGTTTTAAATAGAAAAACACAAAACTAAAGTATTTTTCTGTAAAAAATAACTTGCTTTAGAGAGGATCAATAACATCTATTCTAAAAATAAATTGAATTTTTTAACAGGAAAAATAGAAGCAAAAGAAGACGATAGAAAGAAAATACTGAAAAATATAAAAACCCTAATTTTCATCAAATGAAAGAAATCCCGACGTAATGTCGGGTTCCAAAGTTAACAAAATATACGGTAAAATTATTATTTTTAGAGGGGATAATACTTTTTAAAAAAATTTTCCTATTTGTTAAAAATAAATATCTTGTTACCAGTACCTTGTGTAACTTAAAGATTTAAAGTTACACAAGGTAACAAGATATTTTAAGTTAAAATATTTCAAAATAAAACAAGAAAAAATATTCTAAGTAACTCTTGAAGAAAAAAAAGTATGAAAATAGTATGAATAATGAAATTTGGGGTTATTCAGTTGATGAACCCAGAGAAAATCTCATTCATGTGGCTTTCCGATACCGGCGAATTTAAGGCCAACATTTTTCTGGGGGTAGGAAAGGAACAAAATTAAATGAGGTATTTGGAGAGCCTCCTTCACCCCTCATGAGATAAAAGAAAGAAAAAGATGTAGGAGAGGGCGATAAGTGGGGGGGAGGTTTAAGACGAGGACACAAGAAAAACTACCAGAAAAGTCCCGATATCCCACAGTAGTACCAGTAATAGACTTTTTGATAAAGGTTCTTCGGCTCTAATAATTCTAATTTCTTAGAATTCTGACTTTCGTTGCCTTGTTCCGGAATTTCGTTAAAAAGCCCGAACAAAAGATTTAGTGACGATTTAAATAATTGTCATCTTTTGATTAACTTCTTAATTTTAAAAAATCAATTTTTTTCGCATATTTTTCCTAATTTTAAGGAATATTTTTTCTTTTCATTCTTTGATAATACTTGTTGGGGTTTATGATCAAAAGGGAAAGGTACAACACATGCTTGTCATCAGAAATCAATATTTTTTTTTCTAAAGAAAGTAAAAAGAAAATAAAACATTCCGATGGTCTAAATAATGATGTAGATTTTTATTTTAACCAAAAAAATCATGTTTTTCAAATTGTTATCGTTTCTTTTTTAACAATTAAAAATGATACCATTTCACGTTTATTTTAATTAATATTTTAATTAAAGGCAATTAGTTACGTATTAATTTAATTATTGGAAATACATAAGAGAAAAATACTTTCAAATGTCCATGAACACTAAGTTATAGTCAAGTTGACTAATTTCTTGAAATGTCCCATTTGGTGGGGAGCAGCTGCGGAAGTTGGTAATCGTAATATTTCTTTAGAGGAAAAATAAAAATAAAGAAACATTTTTAAATAAAAACCAACGGTCAATTACAACAAAAATAAATATAATTTAGTACGAAATCGGCAAAAATTAGTTTGTAGCGGAAACTTTGTGCCTTTCGAGAAATCTTCGGCGGCATTTAAGAGACTTCTGAAAGTGTCAAGAAACACACCAATTCAAAGACAGATTTTCCAGATTAATAATAAAAAAAAATATTTGCGAACATTACAGACGAGATGAGTAAAAAAAAAAAAAAAAAAAAGGCAGGAAGAGAAGCGAGTTTTTTTTATGATTACGTCAAATGCGACATTTATTTACTTATTTACTTACAAAGTCATCATAAAGCGCTAACTAAAATTATAAAACAAAAACATAACATGTTATCGTTTTTTTTTGTAGGTGATACTTTTGTTTTAAGAGTCACTTTAAAAAAATGATTTTCGTGACTTTCGAAAAAAGATGAAAGACAAAAAAAAAAAAAAAAAGAAGTTTTAAAAAATAAATAAAATGAGACAATGAGAAGAATGACCCCCTGAGGAGAAAAATAAGACAATGAAAAATGACCCCCCCACCCGGGAAGAAAAAAATCTCAGCAATTTTTCATTTTTTTTTTTTTAATCTTAGACTTTTTTTTTAACGAAAAGAGTTTTATTCTCGCCAAAGACGTAATTGAATAACGGTGTTTAACATTTTCTAAAATGTCAAAAAATATTTAGGATAAAAAAAAAAAAAAAACATTTGTCGACATTCCTTCATCATCATATCATCTCCATCCCAATTTTCTTCTTCTTCTTTAACACAAGGCAAAAGCAAGCAGTGGCGGTTTAAAATTTTGTCATTATTGTCTGCTGCTGGCAACAGAACGAAGCAGCAAATATTATTACTATTATTACGACTACTACAAGTAACAAAACAACACAAGGAAGAACTGAAGTGTGCCATCAACTACATCAACGGAGGCAGAGGCCCGGGCCGTGCAGACGACATAAAGAAACGAACTCAAAAACACTCACTATCGCCAAATAAAAACAAGCAAGCAACATTTATAACAAAAAAACTCTGAAACTTGGAACATTCTCCTTCATTTTGTTTCTCATGCACACACTAGAAATAAGTCAGACGACGACATTTGCCGTCGTCGGGACGATATCTAAACAACTTACCGCCGCCATATTGTCCAAGTCGTCTGTTGGGCTTTTTTGTTGACAAGTTACCATTGCGACACTGGACATATTTTTAATAAAGCGGCGAATTTAGTTTAAATTATACGATTTTTAATAATATAATTATTAAAGAATATTATTGATATATTTAGATGTTATAAATATTTGCTTTAATTAATTTTAATAATAAAGAGAAAAGTTTTGTTGTTTTTTTTTTAGTCACAATGTCCCGTCCAGTTTACGGTAAAGAAGGAAAGCGAGAATTCAATGCTACAGGTCGGGATTTGAGTTTACTATTATTAAATTTTAAGTGCATATATAAAAGAAAAAAACCAAACTACAAGTTAATTGACTCGGTGAGCTATTTTAATTCACTTATGTAAGGATAAGTATTCCTGATTTATACTTTGGAAACAAGAATTGAGTTAATAAACTGACAGTGGTTGCTAAGGACATTCTGCTATGTTTAGTTTTGTTTACATTAGTAATGTGTAGCAACGTGTCTTCCTTACAAACAACGTGTCTTAGTTTTATTCTCTTCATTTTATGCCTTTAAACTCTATAAACAATAAGAAACATTTTACTCTAATATCTTCGGTGAATCTATTTCCCGAGGTCGGGGACTAGAAAAGAAAAGAAAATGAAATATTAGCCATTTTTGTTTGTTACTGAAAAAAAGAAAATACCTGAGGGTTTTTTTTTTAAAAGATGCCCACAATAAAACAAAGGCCCCTAAAACGTTCTTCATAACTTTTCCTAATTTTCGCTTATTTGCACGTGTTTTTATAATAATAATAATAATAATAATGATATTATTATTATTATTATTCGTCGGGAAAAATTATAAAAGCTAAGAATTATTCTTGGCTATTTTTTAGTTGATTTATTAAACTTTATTTTTCAATTTTCATGTATAAATGTTTTTTTTTGGGGGGGGTACTTTTTTGAGTTTTATTTTAACACTAAAATTATTTTCAGTATTTTAAAAGATTTTCAGTTTAAAAAAAATATTACCACGAATTTTCGCGATAATAATTTTTAATAAAAGAAAATTGCAAGCAATAACAAAGTAAAGATAATGAAGGAAAAATGTAATCTCTTACTTTATTTTTATAAATTTTCTTAATAAATTTCCATTAGGAGTTAGTGTTTATTTATTTTGTTTGTCATTTCTAAAGAAAGAGTTAATATGCCGGATTAAAAATAAAATCCATTAATAAATAAATGGATTTTTAATTCGACATATTACTCAGTTATAAGTTCAGACAAACGTTTTTAAAAATGGATCAAATAGGGTATCCATTAAACTGAGTATAAATAAATAAGTAAAGAAAATAAGTAGCCAAAGCAATTCAGTGGATTTTTTTTTTAAATCTTATTTTTAAAGAGGTAAAAAGTTTCTTTTTTCAAAACTCGAGACAAGCAAAAAAAAAATGAATTTATTATTCATTTCTTCATTAAAAACACATATGCATCGCGTAATTCCCATTGTAGCGTAAAATTTTAGTGAGTGCTTTTAAGACCGATAAAGTACAATCATTTACGATTATATAAAATTAAAATAAAATATCTGAGTAAATTAAAGTGCGCCTGATACTTTTTAAAAAAAGTAGTTTTTAGATGTCTAGAGTTAGAGACTTTTAGGTAATTTCTTGCTTTTTTTTTTTGTCGTCATTATTTTTTGTTGTCTGAATTTACTTTTAAAATCCACGCACCAACTTCCTAAATTATTATATTTTTTAATTGGGCTACTTAAACACACTGATTGATAGTGATAATAGTTGGCTTAAATAAATTATTTACTTTTTAATTTCATGGATTAATAAAAAAAATGGATAGCTGAAAAAAGAAACATGTTTGATTACATGGACTTGCAGATACAGGCCGTATTAAAAGAGGAAATTTATTCTATATTCGATGTATTGATGAACTTTCCGATATAATCCGACATAATGCCATGTGACCAAGTAGGAATATAGGGATTTACTAAACTTACCTTAGATGTGACACAAAATCGGAGCACCCAGTGAGAATCGAATTCAGTACTCTGAAATAGCCACTAGCGTGATATACTACTCAGAAGTATGGCCAAGTTTAGTAGACGCATTTGCTTTGCTCACTAAAAAAGAGTGACCTGTTAAAATTCATTATTAATTAAATAATTGTATATTAGTTGATTAAAAAGTCTTTGCTGTTCAGGTCGAAATCAATGACTTAAACTAAACACACAAGCAGGTATTTGTAATCAGGTAACGCTAACAGTTACTAATCCACTTCTTAAAATTAAAAAAAATGTTCTGTAGAAAAGTCAGTATTTGCCGTTGTCACTTAAAATCTGTGCATGTTCATTTTTATTATGAATAACTACAGTACACAGAATATGAAAAGAAGAAAAAAAAAATACAACTTGTAAAAGAAAGAATTAGCGAAAAAAAGTTATTGCTGCTTTTTAGTTTAAATTAAATTTCTTTTAGAAATGAAAGTTTTGTTGTGTAAAAAAATAGGATTTCGTGTTTCTGCTCAAATTCTTGGTAGTGTTTAGTTTCGAGAATTGAAATTTTTGCTTGTAATTTTTTCGATCCTGTTTAATGTGGATTTAAAAAATTACTTTGCCATAATAAACCGTCTGTACTGTACACATTCCTTAAAAACAAAACATTTAAGAAGATCAAGGTTCTCTGAAGAATTTTCTGAAAGCCGCAAAGAAAATAACTTTGAATTGCACTCGAAAACTTATTTTGACAAGTTTTTCCGGTACAGCTTTTAATAGTGATCAAATGACCAAAAAGCACCTGCTTATAGGGTAGATTGTAATTTATTGCAGAGCAGAAGATATAATTGGATTCTTATGTAAGTTAATAATTATTTCTAGTACTTACCGAAGTTCTTTATTACAATCAAGAGATGAAAACTCTCTCGACGACTTCTGAGTTTACTGTTTAGTTTACGCAACAAAAATACGCTTTTTTTGTTTTGTTTTTTTAAAGTTCTTAATTTTTGGAAAGATTACTAATCAAATATTCAGCAATCCTATTTTTAAATAAGTTTTTATTGTGTAAGTAAGTAACTGTTCATATGGTTACGTAAAAAAATTAAATGATTACATTCATTTCCAAGTAAGCCGATTTATTTTAGCAAATCTTTTAAGAAGACTTACTAACAAATCGAAACCCTTTTTCTTAGTTATTAATATTAATTATGAAACCTTTAAATGTAGATTATTTTATCTATCATCCCTTTCCTTAAATTGAATGAAACCGAACAGTTATATATAGACGACACTTGGCTTCAAAATCATAAAAACTTAAAAAGTAATTTAAGTTTGAAACTGTCAAAAATGAAGCTATGACGAAAAAGTTCATATGTCACCCCTAAACGCACAAACAGGATTATTTGTTTTTTTTATTTACACCTTTCACTAGTAGAAATTTGAATTTGTAATCCTATCTTGTAAATATCATTTTATTTTATTTTTAGCCATGCATCAGATGAGACTCCCAATTTTTATTTACCCGTAAGTTAGTTTAAAAAATGTTCTCATTGATTTCAATCACTAAACGTTCTTAATAACTACTTCAATGAAATTTGCCACAGTATTTTTTTAATTTTAAGATTTGGAGAGTTTTTAGAAATTTAAAACTCAGTTCCATAAGTCATTTGTTTAAATAAAATAAAGTTTTATTTTCCAAGTGATTTGGCACCGAATTAAGAAAACTGCAAGCAAACAGTTGTTTGGGTTTTTCTTTTTTCTTTGGTGTGTTAAGTTAAACTTAAAAACTATATAGTCAGAATATCGAAAGGTGAGTGTATTATTTTATTATAAAATACACAAAAGGACAAAATGCTTTATGTGATTGGTGAGATGACGGAAACATCAATTTTTTTTTTTTTTACTAACTAAAAGTTTATTTCTTTCAATATGGTTATTGGAGATTCTAATTTTTATTAACAACAAAACAATTTCAGAAAATACTTTCCCTTAAGAAATCTGAACTAGTAGAGTGTTGAAACAATGAAAATTGACTTAAAGTTCTGAACATTAATTTACTTTTAGTTTTGTGGGCATAGATTACTTAATGTTGGTTTTGTGGAAGTGATGAAAGTAAAAACAAAACAATAGTCTTGAATTTGAGAGGGTTTTTTTTAACCTTTTTTCTTTTTTATAATTTTGCTACAGATCTGAAGTGAATCTTTAACATTCCGATCTTAAACTTTTCCAGTGATTGATTCTCTGCAATCAGGTTTGATTGTTCTTTTTGCATCACTGTTTTTAAAACAACTTCATATTTTGTTATTCAACAGGTAAATTTTGGAGATTTTGAAAAGAATTAAAGAGATTCCTTACTACAAAAAAGTTTCAGGTATGTATTTAGACTAAATTAGAATTGCAATCAGACTTGTTGATAGAGAAAAAAGAATATTGAACATTGAAATAAATTGAAATGAAAGAGATTCGAAATAAAAACTAACATAAAAGTTAATTTTATCGAGCTTGAAAATAAAGTTTTTTTAATTTTCAAAAAATTGAGGCGTAACAAAGCTTTTAAAAAAGTAAACTTAATTTATCATTTTGAGATTTAAAAACGTTTTGACTTTGAGTAATTAAAGTTATAATTAAGAAACATTTAATTGAAAATACATATTTCTCAAAATTCCTCAGAAATAGTTACGTGTAAGAAGATTAATACACCTGATTCATAATTTAATGATATAAATTAAATAGTGTTCTTGTTTTCTTTCACTCAGAGATGAAGACATCTCTCTCTTTTCTCATATACACACATCTCTGTATGCATAGAAATATATATATATATATATATATATATAAATGTTAAATAAATTCCTTTTTATTTTAAACATTTTTTTCCCATCATTTTTAGCCTGGAGTCTGCTTGGTGTCAGTCTTTTGGCACGTGCCAGAGTGGGGTGGGTGGGGTAAGAGACTGGTTTGAAAATAGACTTTAGCTTTACCATCTTTTGATAAGAGGCGGGACTTAGAGCACAGGTCCTCCTACTGTATCACTCTCTCTCTCTCTTCTTTGTCAATTCATCTTTACATTTATACACCTACAAACTGACGCACGACCTCGGTGGTAGTAGTTACTCAACACAGCTGATTACCTTACAGCTTGTGTTGGTTCCTTGCAGTTCTGACGATCTACAAATAGCAACCCACACTTAGTTGCTAGAGCTTATGTGTGTCTACTGACCTGGGTACCAACTAAGATTGAATTTTCTCGTCTTTTTTTTTTTTTTTTTTTATCTTCCACCTTTTTCGTTTTCTACTTTCCTTTCTCTTTGCTGTCCCCTTTTTTCTCTTTTCTTTTTGTTCTTATCTTTCTCTTTGCCGCGTTTATCTTTCTTTACCTCACCCTCAACTTCTTCCCCCTTCCTTTTCTTTTTCAATATTCCCCACTTTAAAAGTTTCTTTCCAGCTAAATATTTTAACTTTCTTTTAAACTATTTACCTTTCCATCTCTTTCACGTTCATTTCTCTATCTATCTCTATCCCTCTGTCCCATGTTCTACTCTGCTGATCTTTCTCCGTCATTTCATTTTTTTTTTTTATTCACATGATTAATTACGAGTTCTTGGAATAAAACGACATTACAAAATATTATGATCCAAACATTGATCTTATACTAACTATTAGCAGCTGGTGCTCGGAAGACCTCTGCTGTGTACAAGCAGACAGTCATGCAGGGGTGATGTGGAGGGTTGGTGGCGTAGGTTTTTGAGGATACGGGTATAGGGGAGGGACATGAGAGTGTTTACCATTTTGATTACCCCCACGCTACTGCTGCTGTTCCTATTCCTCCTCTTCTTTGAGTTAGAGAGTCGGGGTCGGAATGAAGTAGTAAGTTACGGTGTATGATGGTTGATGCGGACTGGGTGACTCGATAGATCTATTACTACTACTACTACTACTACTACTACTACTACTTGTGTAACAACATTCTTTACGGCAGCTACAAGTGTTTTTTATTTTCCCCTTGATTCCAACAAGGGAAACGGTACTTTATTGTTTGGAAGGTTGCTAAATTGTCGGCTGAACCAAAGAAACGGAACGTTGGTGGGTGGATTGGAAATGAGGAGGAGGGTGTTGTTATTGACTGTTGAGTTATTCTCCAAAAGCTCAACTCTGACAATGTAATTTT
>CAHIKZ030003108.1:2922500-2930000 GCA_903632075.3 Acanthosepion pharaonis | reverse complement strand
AATATATAGAGATCTCTAAAGGAACCTTTGCAGTCCCTTTTATTCTTGGGTATACTGTGTCTGAATGTAGACACATATTCATAAGAATATTGCTTCTTGAACAGTCTTAAATTATGAAAAGATATCTTCTTTTTTTTTTTTTAATTATGTTCCCCTTGTAGAATCCCCAAGAACCATGCAGGTTAGCATTTGCAGAGTAAGAGGAAATGTGTATGCTGATATATGTGGAACTTACATCACTGCAATGGAATACAAAGGGAATAAATTTGGTTTGCTACAATATGCATTTTATGGTCAGTCTATGAATGTTAGAAAGGGTGGAACTAAAGAATGTAATCTGAACACTTTCCATGGAAATAACGATAGAGCAGCAAGATACTTGCAGTGTTTCATCTCTGCGTCCTTCAAAGAAAATAAGTAATTAAAAATGTTATCAAATGTTTAGGTTTTTATGTAAATGTGGCTATGTATTTCTGAAAAAAAATCACAAAGTATTAAACTGTCTTGTTGTTAGTACAATGTTTCAGCTGTTCAATCCTGGGGCCACCTTCAGATATACAGTCTGCATGGAAAATTTTGGTAAGAACAAGGGCGGCTATAAACAAGAGGTTATTAGTTTGACAGCTCTAGAAGCCTCATCTGAAAATTACTGATGGTAAATTTATTTATTTATATATATGTACATATATGTATGTATGTGTAAAAAGATGAAAGGTGATTTTTCGGAGTAGGTACCTCAGATTCTTTCACTATAGAAACCATATGCATAAGCATGTACCTTAGAAATGGTAGGAAAGTTTTATTTTTTTAGAAAAGATTTCTTTTATAAATAAGAAATTGAAGTCTTTATATAATGTTATCATATATGATACTGTAATATATATGTATTAGATATGTCTGTAGGATTTATTTTTTAATTTATTATATTTGAAAATGATAACATTTGAATATACTTATTTTAGGGAAAAAATTTTTTCCATGATGAACATTTTTTTTTCAAAAAGCAAAAGGTGTTAACACATATGATTTGGTTTGAGATCTTGTTTATGGGTCCCTTTTATTCTTCTTGGCACATCAATGTCAATGGGTCATTTAAATTATGAAAAGATAAATTGTTTTTTTTTTTAATTACCTTTGAATAAGAACCATTTTTTAAGAGGTTTTGCTGAAAAAACATCTATTTCATAATAAATTTTTTCCTGCAAATATATAATGTTGGGTAATAGTATTTTTCAAAAAAACATATAGCTGAAAATTTATTTCTGGAAAATAATAATTTTTATCAAAGTTTAGGCTTTTATGGCATTAAAAAAAATCTTATTTTACACCCTTGTTTGCTTTTTATACAGTCAGTTTTGGTGGTTAACTTAGTTTGACCCATAGTTGGGGACCCTTTAACAGGTGCTACCAGATGAAAGGTGATTTTTCAGTAGGTGGACCTTATAGAAACACCAGCAATTAAGGGGTGGTTCCATGACATCATACTATCGCATTAGCCCTGAAAATTTATTCCTCCTGAAAATTTCAGAGGCCTTTAGTTACATGTTGGTTTGGTTTGTTTTATCGAATACAATCTCCAGGACGCGGATGTAGTTTATTGTCATACCCAGGATGCAACACATATGATCTTCCTTCATAAAAATCACCAATGGTTTAAAATGCTGACAATATTACTTACCCTGAAATTTTACAAAATTCAAGAAACATTGTACTTAATCATTGTTTATGTATGAAATTATATATGAGAGAGTGTGTGATTGAACAATTGAGAATGAGGCAAAAGAAAATTTTAAGAAACATTATTTTCCTTACGAAATTAAGCATGACACTCAGAAAGACCAAAAGGGCCACATGTGGCCTATAGCTTTATTAGACCTATAATATTTGAATACTATGTGTGTGTGTGTGTGTGTATATATATATATATATATGTATGTAAAGAACATTTATATTATATGTTGGCATACATAAGTTAGGTCCTGAGCTCCTCATCAAATGGCCTGCATTTTGTATGCAGTGCTGTTGCCATTAAATTAGAACTAAGAGAATGGTTTTAATTCCTGCTTGTTGATGGCTAGTGTTTCATTTTGCTTATTTTAGTTCCCTGTTCCATCAATCATCTTTCACCATCAAACTAGCAAGAGAGGGAGGGAGTGATAATGATTTTGTCTTAGTTTTCTAAGCACATCCAACTTAGGTGCCATTTCCAATTTTCATCCCAACCTTCAAAATAAAAAATTGTCCAAAAGCTCAGTAATTACTATTAGTTGAGCAGTGATCCCCAACTATACATACATATATATATATATATATATATATATATATATATATAGTCCTACAAAAACCCATTCCTGCCTTTGCAAAGAATTTTCTTCCCTCACACCTGTAAACATTTGCAACCATTCCATGTATGTTCATATCTAAATATATACATAGAAGATTTGGTTGCAATTTCTGCACTTTTCCTTAGTAAATTCTTACAGCAAGCATTTGTAGCAAATTCTCACACTCATTCCATTGCCAGCTTTATATTATCTCACAACATCTTTGTCTCCACCTCAGAAAGATGTATCTCTTCAATTGAATAATATAAAAGTCTGTGTTGAGAAATAGTCTAAAGATAAGTTTTAAATGCACTTCAGGATTTGAATATGTTTCACTTAAAGCAATAGACTGGTTAATTTCGAGTCTTTTTTTTTTCTTGTATACTTTTTCTTTAATTTTTTTCTTTCTTGAGTTTTTGTGTTAGAAATATTGTATTTGTGCCAGCCATGTGCTATCAAGTAAAATTTCTTCTGTCTGAATTTGGTGACATGGTAATTTTGAGTTCAATCCCTAGGCTGGGTAGTACAGACCTAGTGAAAACAGGGTGAACACTACTAAGTAAGAACAAGACATCACTAGATATGGGTTGCAGAAGAAAAATCTACTCCTGTAGATTAAATAAAGGGTTCAGTTTGAAATTTCTTGAAGGTTACCTGAGTCAACAAGCATCTGATGAAGACCAGAAAGTACGATAGACAAAACACTGTGATAATAAGATGAAGACATTAGTCTAAATGTAGATAGTGTAAAATTTCTTTTTTCATTATCTTGTAACCTAAGGTGTTAAGATTTCATTAAAAATGAGAAAAATTAAAAAAAAACATTAAACCATCAGTTCATTGGAAATTGATTGGTCCATATAGCATTTAGGAATAGGGGTTAGCAAAATTGTCTTGTAAACCATTATGACTAAAGTGGGTTCAATCCTTATTGGATGCACAACACCTGTAGCCTTTTACTGTACTAAGTTCAGCTGAGTAAAGATAGTACTGGAAGAATAATTTTTCCCATGCTAGAGTAAGGTGTTCCAACCAACATAAAACACTGATGTTGATATTCAAAGCATGTCAGCTCTATTCAGTTCTTACCACAGTTTTCTCTCATTTGGATTTGTACTATATGAAGTTTAGTAAATATACTGATTGGTCAATATAACAATTCTTATTTACATTCAGACTAATGTCCACATCTTTGTTAACACTGTTTCATCTAAAGAGATTCAGTTTACAATTCTTTGAAGGTTATACAGATTGAATGACACCTGAAGGAGGTTGAAGAGCACAACAACCAAAACATTATGACCATGACAAAGATAAGGAGATCAGTCTCTGGAGATGTAAGACAAGACATCCTATATGTTTGGAGATGAGCTCTTCAGCTGAGAAAATAGATAAAGGATAGCAAGAGGCTGGATTTCTTCAAACAAGATATATGCAGTGTGTACCAGCAAAATTGTCCAAATCATCTAATAGTATGGGATAATTATCCATCCCACAAAATGCTTAATATCTAAAAAAAAAAAGACTAAACTAATTGAGTTTCTTTTTTCCAGGTAAGACGTTTAGCCATCTTGACACTATTTGTCATAAGTATCACTTAAAAACCCTTTGAGTTATTCAGCTAGAAAGAGAACAGGTTAAAATCCTTTTCTGTCAGCCCCATTCTTAGCTGACAAATATTGAGAAGAAAAAGATTATTCAGGCCTTCAGTAATGGTACCAATATTCATTCTCTGGCCTCCATCTTCAAAATCCAATCAAGAACCATCAAGAGAACAGTGAATAAATTTTAAAAAGTGGGAACAGTAGAGAGGAAAATGGGATCAGGATGTCACAACAGAAAGAAGAATCATCATTTCAACTTAGGGCTAAATATATTCTTATTGTTCACAATAGAATCCAATAGTGTTATAAAAACCTCAGCAAATTCCAGTAAGATATCTTTAATCATTTCTAAGATACAACAGTTCAAAGCTTAATCTAACAATTGGATTATTTTACTGTTATACGGTTTGGACAATTTTGCTGTTACACCTGGTATAAGTACAATGGATTAATGGATAGGAGCTGGGATTGAGGAATTGGAGAGCAGAGTCCAAATTCCAATTGAGTTTGGTACATTGACTTTCTTGGGAAAGATATGAATCCATCTCTTGCATCCCCTATGGGTAAATAGCAGTACAAACCGGATTCTATAGGCTTGAGTGGCAACCAGTCGAGAAGAAAGATAACTCTGAATTCAAAACCTGGAGAGGGTTTTTTTCTGGACTTTGTGGTATTCCATGTACTCCGGTTCTTTGTATTCAGCTTTTCCATAAAGTGTAGTTGGTTCTGCACAAGCCTTTAATCAAATTGTATGTATGGATAGGCTGGCTGTTCTGTTCTAAGAACTGAGCTGTTGGACCCTTATACATTGAAAATCATGGGACCTAAGTCATTGTCATTTGTTCAACCTTATGATGCCATGATTTAAATAGGCTGCTTCTATCATTTTGTTAGACTGCTGTCTGTGTCATTTCACTTGTCTACAATTAAGCATTCATTCTATATACACTGAAGATTACAGATTGTTGGGGAGTGAATCACAGGATTGATTCATGTTGTAATTTTGTTTATTTTGATCTAAATTATACAATACAGCCAACGACTGGCAGTCAGGAAAAGAAAGAACCACAAAGTAGATTGTCAGATAAAAACTGACTCTTTGTCTATATCAATTCATTGTTTTTATAAGAAATTCATATTCTTTGTCTTGTGATATCTTCACCAAAAATTTTACGTATTTTTTGCATTATTTTTCTGGCATCTAAATGTCCTTATCTAAGTGTCAAATATAATTAATTTTTTTCTTCTTTAAAAGATCTTAGCACTGCTAATGTCTTTTAGGTCTGTGACAATGTCATCAGGTCAATAACTGATGGGTCTTAGCATTAAAACTTTTAGATTTTTCTCTCTAATAATATTTTAAAATTTTCCTTGAGTACAAATGATCTCAGTCAGCCATAGTTTATATACTTTTTACAGTTACTTCTATTTAGACTATCATATTTCTTCTATCTGAAAATGTATAAATAACCAACCTATTTGAACATTATATTATAATATATTAGCTCATTTTTTAACTTTCAAATTCAGTACTATTTTATTTGTAATTAGTGATAATAAATGTATGTTCCATGGCACATGCATGAGATGAGTAAAATACAGTAGTGACAAGAGCATAGTAAATAGAGAATTAGGGCAAATTATATAATTTGCAATCATTTTCAGAGAGATGCACACACAAATATATATATATATATATATATATATATATATATATATATATATATAAGGCTCAAACACTAATATTCCATGGTTATAATTTATTACATTGGAATTGTAATCATACTCCAATTCATCAGACTGACAAATTCAAAAAGACTTACTCTTACTTATTCTTACTCTGTCCTGGATATTGAGTTCTACCTAGATTTCCTCTTATGTATGTATGTATGTATATATATATATATATATATATATATATATATATATATATATATATATGTGTGTAAGAGAGAGAATTTATATATAATGTATGTATATGTGTGCAAAAGACAATAAGATGTGTAGACATTAAACTGTTCATTCCACTTTGTGTTTGTGTGTATGCGTATATGTATGTATATATGTATACACAATATATATTAATGTGAGAAGACATGCGCAGATTAATGTAGGTGGATGTGAATATCTGCATAATATGTAGATCTGTGTAGTGGATGGATAGGTGTGTGTATATATATATATATATGTGTGTGTGTGTGTTCATATTGTTTTTTATTGCGAAATGGTCAGATTTTTTGTGTACTTTGAAAGAATTAACCTTGTTTTCCTCAGCATATTGCCAGACAATTTAACCAGAATAGTAGTCCAGAATATTAAACTTAGATAGCTGTTGTCTAGTGCATATA
Organism: Acanthosepion pharaonis; assembly: GCA_903632075.3. NCBI lineage: Eukaryota > Metazoa > Mollusca > Cephalopoda > Sepiida > Sepiidae > Acanthosepion > Acanthosepion pharaonis. The sequence goes on along the minus strand of CAHIKZ030003108.1, from coordinate 2,923,724 downwards.
TAGAAATATATGCCAACATTGTTATATGCAGTCTAAAATGAAACAAAAGTGAACAAGCCTTGAACTTGAAGAAAAAAGCATAATTGATATTAAAAAAATATGTAATTTTTTCTTGTGTAATCTCTTGCATGTTTTATAGGTTGGGCAATCTTAATCTATAAAAGAGATGAATGCTCAGTGAGATTTGAACAACTTTGTAGAGAATAAGTACTGACCATATGATACCCACTCTTTGAATTTTTAAAGCTTATTGCACGTATACAGTTTTAATCAATGAAGCTTTGATTTCTCTTCAGATTAGTGGTAGATATCTATAATCCCACTCATCCCAAACTGTGTTACCTACTTTCTGACAGGGATGTTGAGACTAGTGAGTAGACCCTATTTTCCTTGAATTTGTATCATGCTTTATATATACAGGGTGAGTTGGATAAATGGTCAACTAAATTACGCAGAAGTGAAAATAACACTGACGTCTCATTTTAACAGATATATTTATCAAAATTACACACAAATATCTTGAAATAGTAAAGAATAAATTTATTCAATAAAATCGCCATTGGCTTCAATCACAGCTTCCAAATTTCGATCTCCTGCAACTCTTCTGGATAGTCTCATTGTTTAAGTTGGTGAATGCTGCCATAATCCTTACCTTCAATTCATCTTTAGTATTACAAGGAGTTTTGTTGGCCTCTTGCTCAACTGTGCCTCACATATAATAATGAATATAATAATTGCAGTCTGGGTAGTTAGGTGGCGTGATGTGGTCACAGAAATTGTCTGACAACCATGTCTGGGTTCTCCTGCTTGTGTGGCATGGTGCAGAGTCCTGTTGCCAACTGCTACCCTGTTGACTCAGGGCAGCACTAACTCCTCATGGCACTTGATGTAGGCTTTCAAGTTGAGTCTGAGGCCTTCACCAACAAATTCAGGAGTTTTTTTTCTTACCAAAATGATCAGAGTGAGTTTTCTGAGCTGTCATACCTTTGTTAATCACCATTAGACTCATCCAACTCTTTCTGAATCCTCTGCACTATCCTCAGATTGACACCCAAACATGTTTAAATGTTTGTATTGGAGCTTCCGGCATGAATGACAAGTAGTACAGCATGCTGTTTCCAAATTTCTGATGTAGTGAATTGCATCACAGTGCTCTTTTTCTCACAGATGGTGCACAATTGACCCGACTGTACTGTGCAGTCAACAAAATCAAAAACAAACAAT